>VSMD01063231.1:0-77456 GCA_008750895.1 Mirza zaza | reverse complement strand
TTTTGAGACAGAGTTTCACTTTATTGCCCAGGCTAGAGTGAGTGCCGTGGCGTCAGCTTAGCTCACAGCAACCTCAAACTCCTGGGCTCAAGCAATCCTGCTGCCTCAGCCTCCCAAGTAGCTGGGACTACAGGCATGTGCCACCATGCCCGGCTAATTTTTTCTATATATATTTTAGTTGGCCAATTAATTTCTTTCTATTTATAGTAGAGATGGGGTCTCGCTCTTGCTCAGGCTGGTCTCGAACTCCTGAGCTCAAACGATCCGCCCACCTCGGCCTCCCAGAGAGCTAGGATTATAGGCTTGAGCCACTGCGCCCGGCCCTATTTCTTACTTCTTGCTCAGGCTGGTCTCAACCTCCTGGCCTCAACCAATCCTCCACCTCTGCCTCCTAAAGTTCTAGGATTACAGGCATGAGCCACCGAGTCTGGCCCCCTCATTATTTTAAAAGTTTTGATTCATGTAGAATTTATTTTGTTGTAAGGAGTGAGATAGGGATCTAACTTTGTGGCCACCCTGTTGTCCCAACACGTTCATGAATTTACACCTTTCTCCACTGGGATAAAATCCACTTTTTGGTCTGGGCTCAGTGGCTCATGCCTGTAAATCCTAGCACTCCGGGAGGCTGTGGTGGGAGGACTGCTTGAGGCCAGGAGTTCAAAACCAGCCTGGGCAATATAGCAAGACTCTGTCTCTAAAAAAAATAAAAATAAAAACTTGAAAGTTATATTTTATGATTGAAATACTTCAAATAATATACTTTTTGTATACAGAGAAATAAAACAATAGTGTAGTGTTTTATATTTCTAGTGCTAAAGTAAAGATGGAACATGTCATAACTTGTACAGTTTAGTTGTGGTATGACTTCAGTTTTTCATATGTTGGAGACCTCCAAAATGGAAAGTCTTCCAGGGCTTGTCGAGGTCAGCAAAAGCTGTCAGCATAGCGTCTCACCTCGTGACCCAGGGCTTAAGAGGATCAGGGTTTAATCCCTGTCTCAACTCACATAACGATCTCCTTCCGTGTCTGCTCCAGCATCATGTACTGCGTCCACTCCTGTTCAGTCTCGTACGTCTTAGACTGATCCACGATCTTCTGGAACATTGTCCTCTTCCTACGAAACACACCAGTGCATGAAAGACAGTAATGCTTATTCTTTTTTTTTTTTTTTTTTAAGGCTAGTCAAGTAAAGCAGTAGGAGTGGAGAAGGAACAAAGAAATCTGTATCTGGTTGTGATCCATTAGTTATAAACCCCACTGCGCTCGGACCAGCTAAGGCAGCAAGTCTTAGAATAAGGCAACCCCTGGGCTTCTAACGCTGGCTGACTCAGATGGAGTCTTATTGAATCAGCGTAATTCACAAAACAAAATTTAAAAGAAAAGCCAAGGCCTGAGAGTGAAGACCTACGTTCTAACCCAGACTCTGCCACTGATTGGTCTGATCTGATCTTAGCAAATCTTTCGCCCTGAGTATCAGTTTCCCCATCTGTACAGTGGGGTGATAATATCTAACTCACAGGGTTATAGAGAGTCAACGTGTCCGTGGCACACGTGTTGTGCCTGGCACATAGTAAACACTAAGTCAGTTGGAACGATGGTGTTTGTTATTATTATAATCCTTGTCGGACGATTATTATTAAAAGGAAGAAATACCAACTTGAAATACAAGGCGAGGTCGGTGGCAATGATGGCAATGTCCATCATGTGGATGGCATGCTCATGTTGTCGGCGATTGAGGTTTTGAAAGATATTCAGGTTCTAAAAAAAAAGCAGGAGAGAGATGGGAGAGGGGAGGGTGACGGTAGTCACTTAACTACCAGTGGCCGCACAGATGATGGTAGGGGCAGCCTAGGCCAATGGAACAAATGCTGCATGGGCACACTCAGGCTACTCGTGAGATGGGGTCTCCGGTCAGGGCCCCAACGCCAGCACAGAGCGCCCTCGTCCTACCTCTTCTCTGAGCAGCGTTTTGCCGAACTCCAGGTGGTGTCTTTCCAAGATGGAGGAGCCATGGAGCTTGGCTAGCGGGTTCTGAGATCTGCATGAGGGAGGGAGAGAGAGAAAACAAATCAGTACGGAATGGACAACAGAAAAGTAGGACTGAACATCACAGCTCCTGACTCGCAGGCTTTAGCTTTCTGCACAAGCAATTCTGAGCCACTGTTGAGTCTCGGATTCCCTAGAGAATCTGCTGGACTGTATAGACCCTTGTCCCCAGAAAAAGGCACAAGCACACACAATGCCACACGCAATTTTAGGGACATTGGCACTTTGAAGATCATCAATCTCCTGGTCCTCCGTACCTGAGTCTTGGGGGAAGCCATTGAATTCCCCACAAGCAATGTGTTCACTCATTTTTTTATTTAATAAATATTTGCTGGGCTCTTACCATGTGCCAAGCACCATGTCCAGTACTTAGATTCCCACAATATGACATGTAAACACAGTCTGTAGCCTTGGAGCAGCATGGAAGTCTTCTCAGGGAAGACCGAGAAGAGCACAAATTGTAGTGCTTTCTAATGTCTAGGCTCTGGGCAGAGTCTAAGTCTACTCATCTGTAATATGGGGCTGACACTAGCCCCTGCTCCGCCCAGCCCACAGGGTGTCATAAGGATTGTATCTTGGCTCCAATTAGTTCAGTAGGTAGGACAGGGAAGGAGGAGGATGAAAGAGTTCAATGCATTAGTTTCCTATTGCTGCTGTAACAAACTGCCACAAATTTAATGGCTTTAAACAATAAAAACATATTATCTTACTGCTCTGGAGTTCAGAAGTCTAAAATAGGTCCACACGGCTGCTTTCCTTCTGCAGGCTCTAGGAGAGACCCTGTTTTCTTGCTTTTTCTAGCATCTAGAGGCCACCTGCATTCCTCGTTTGCAGCCCTTTCCTGCATCCTCAAAGCCAGAAGGGCAGCATCTTCTCTCCTCTGACCTCCTGCTTCCCTCTGATAAGGACCCTTCTGCCTACATGGGGCCCATCCAGATAATCCCTGTATCAAGATCCTTAACAATCACATCTCTCAGGTCTGCAAAGTCCTTTATGTTTGTTTGTTTCATTTTTGTTTTTGTTTTGAGACAGGGTCTCGCTCTGTTGCATCATCATAGCTCGCAGCAACCTCAAACTCCTGGGCTCCAGTGATCCTCTTGCCTCAGCCTCCCGAGTAGCTAGGACTGCAAGCACATGCTACCATGCCTGGCTATTTTTTGTATAGACAGGGACTCACTGTGTTGCTCCGGGCTAGTCTCAAACTCCTGGCCTAAAATGATCCTCCCGCCTCGGCCTCCTAAAGTGCTGAGGTTAGAAGTGTGAGCCACTGCACCCAGCCCTAACTCCCTATTGAATGTAAGGCAACATATTCTCAGACTCTGGGGTTGGGATGTGGCTATCTTTGGGAAGTCATGTCTACCACAGGGGTGGACCCAGACCCCAAGGGCAGAAGCAAGTGGGAAGCTGTGGGCAGCGAGACCTCCCCCTCAGCCAGTGAGTCTTCTGGCAGCCATGCAGAGCTGAGTAATGAACCCCAACGGCTGGGGAAAGGGAGGGGGTGACTCACTTCATCTGGTAGAGGTTGTTGGTGCCTCTGTGGTCAATGTCATGGCAGAAGGCAGCAGTGACCATGGCCAGGGCCTCCAGGTCCGTGAAGTATCTCTTCAGTTTTCCCGTCTAGAAGGGCAATCAGAGTCTGAGTCACTCCTTTTCTGTGGGGACTGGAAGGAGGGCTGAAAGGCGGGGGGGGGGGGGGGGGGGGGGGGGGGGGGTCTGAGGCAGAGGCCCCAGAGCTTGGAAGTATGGGTCTGATCTTGGTTCCATGCCTGGCTCGGTAGGCTGACCAGAGGTTTGCCCAGGGCTGAGCATTTTTCTGGGATGTGAGACTTCCATTTGACAAATTGTACTATGAGGAAAGCACATGCTTCTATAAACTATGATTCACAGACATATTGATCCACAGATTGCTGGTGTGACAGACAGTGCACAATTGCTTACTTCCTAGTCTTTACTGGAAATTAAGGTCACTAAAGGTTAAGAATTCTAATGAATATGCATAACTAAAATTAGTAAAAATAAAAAGGCAAACAATTATACCTGTAAGTATAAAAGGAAGGTAAGATGTGATTTTGGTTAAGGAAAAAAGCTAAAAATATGAGGGTGTTTTATTCTGCTAAGGGAAAAGAGTAATTTTTGTCCTGAGGTAGAATGACTGGTTGTTTTAAAATGAGAAGAGAGAAAGTATAGAACAAAGACTGAATGGATGAGAATGTTGTAGAAGGCTTGTGGAAGATGAATCTTGTGAAAGGAATTTTATGTGCAACCAAACTAGCTAGGATTAGAAAACATTTATTTGTAAGTTTTTCTAAAAATTGAGCATCAAGATCAAAAGTACACTGATACAAAACTAGAATTTGGTCCTCTCTGCTAAAACAATAAGGTTTTCTTAAAGTACTGGGCTGCTTTTAGTAAGAAATTGTGAGAGGTATTTCTTTACTTTTTAGGCAATTGGCCTAGGAAACAAAGATTCTGTGTTTTACCAAAATAATATTTTGTTCTTCATGTTGTCTTTGTTAAGTTTTTGATCAAGGAGGATCACTTGAGCCCAGGAGTACAAGGTAACAGTGAATTATGATTGTGCCGCTGTACTGCACTCCAGAGTAGGCAACAGAGCAAGACCCCATATCTTTAAAAAAAATGTGCCTGATATGGCTATACTGCCACATGTAAGGAAATTTCTCAGGGGAAAGGGACACATGATACATTTATGGGAGTGGCTAACAGTTGGTTTGCAGGCATCCTGAATAGTGAATGGCAAGCTTTTCTATTCCAAGATTTTCTCATCTTTATGTTTTTTTAAGTGGATCTCCAGATTACTGTGACTTATGTTGCCAGGCTAACTATAGAAATGGATACCTCTTTATATCAGGCCATTTTATAGTGAACCTTAATTACCATGGTGCCCTGAACAAAGACTATGACCAATTGCATTGTCGAGCTGTTGACTTATCTCTATGCTGGATCTTTAATGCCTGAACTTTGACTTGTTTGATTTGGGAGTCCTGTTAGGGAGTGTAATTCAGCTTTTGGCATTATCCTCCTGAGAGACTTCCTAATAATCTCCCCGATGTGTCGCATCCCCTCAGGAATCTCAGACGCTTGCATATGCAGCCATCCTCTGTACATCAAATGGCCTCATTATAGTGAAAATAACAAAACCAGGAAGAAAGCATAAAGAATAATCCGATTGATCTGACGTTGCGAATTGCGAATTCTATACTGACACCAAAGAAGCCCGTTATGATGGTGACGGAAAGCGATGTCAGTGTCTGGCGTTTCGGTCAATCTCTCAAAATTCAGAGGCTGACCTTAAAAGGGCAGAATTGCTAAATTAAATTAAATTTGGCCTAAAGCTGCTTCCACACATCAACCAGTAGCCTAACTTAATATGTAAAGAAACTGCACCCTGAGAGCGTATTCTTGTAATGAATAATCAAGTCTTGGCCAGTCATAGCAGTTGAGCTTTCAGCCAGTCACAGGCTGCCAACTGCTCAGACATGTCCAAAGAAGGCAAACATCAAGTTGTAACCAGTCGAACTACTTCCATATGTCATTTCCTTTTTCTGTCTACGAACACTGCCTGCCCACATTGCTGTGGGGAGCTCTCTGGACCGTTAATGGTTCAGCGTGCTGCCTGGTTCATGAATCGTTTCTTTGTTTAATGAACTCCACTAAATTTAGTTTGTCTAAAGTTTTTCTTTCGACAGATCCAAGAAGAAAATTTGGAAAGAGTTGTGCCGTGGTTACCTCCAAACAACCGGCCTGAGGTTGGGGATAGGTAGAAACTTTCTTTCACTTTTTATTTTATTTGCTTCTCTATTCTTGGAATTCTTTTATTTTAAGCATGTACTACTTATGCATAATGCTTAAAAGGCAATAAATAGAGGAAGAAGAACAAGCTGTTGCTGCCGCGTGAAGTCTCTGAGAGGTTGTCCTGTGTGGCACGGCCCCACCCCTCCTGCCCCGCCAGCCCTGCCAGCCCCGCCGTACCACCAGCAAGGAGAACATGGTCTGCCCCACGTTGAAGCCGTGCCGCCAGTTATGGTAGGTGATCTTGCGGTAGCCCTTGCTCAGGGAGTACATGAACCGCACCAGGGCCTGTGAACACACGCACGTCAGTGAGGCAGCAGCATACACTCAGCCAGGTGCCCCGGGCCCTCCCTCCTGCGGCCTGAGGTCCTCCAACACTGTCATTGGACCAGAAGGTAGGAACTAGCAATAGATGCAATAATGCAGTGAAAGTGCTTAGCAAACAGCTAAATACTATGAGCATGGCTGTTGTTAGAAAATAAAGATGTGAGTCATTCTGATTGTGCTCCGTCAGTGATTCCAAGCTGTGCTCCAGAGAGCTAGTGTCCTGGGACAAACTAATAGGGGCTTTATAGGGGAGGAAAACAAAACGGTTCTTTAATCCAGTGGTTCTCAAACTTGAGTGTGCATCAAAATCACTTGGAGGGCTTGTTAAAACACCAAGTTTCTGATTCATTAGAGCTGGGAGTGTGAGTGTGTGTATGTGTGTGAGAGAGAGAAAGAAAATTTGCATTTCTGATAAGTTCTCAGGTGATGCCGATGTGGTCTGGGGCAGCACTTTGAGAGCCACTGCTTTACTCCAACAAGCCTGGAGAATTCTGTGCTCCATATACCACCACCCCCCTCCCACAGACACCTCTGCCCATCCCTCATTCCCCTAGATTCACAGTGCACCTCAGTAAAGAATCTGGAAGGGAAAGAGCCCTGTTTCAATGAGTTTAGGCAACACTTCCTGCCTTTGTTTGACTCTAGGACCCGTTTTTGCAGCACATCTATTCACAGCCTTCAGAGCTCAAAGCCTCGGAACACACTGCAAGAAGCCAGTGCATCCAAAACGGCACACTTCGAAGGAGCAGTGTCTCTTTTCTGGTGAATGACTCATCTGTGCAACATGACTAATGCTTTAAATCCTGAACACTGGGGGTGCACTCTTTTTAAGGTGCTTTATAGATTGCGTTGTTTTTTTTTTTTTAAAGAACAATAAAGAAAGAGAAAGAAAAAGAAAAAAGGAAACCAAAGATGTTTGTTTTGACCTCACCTCTTGTGGAATGTGAAATTTATCCACCACTCTGAGGTCATAATACATCTGTATTCCACATTTCACCAGCTGCAGCTCTGTTAGGGGCAAGTCGCTGAAGTGGAATTTGTTAATTTCAAATTTCTCTGTATCTGGCAGCTCTGCTTGCTGTATAAGGAAGAGAGTCAAGTGATCAGGGAACATGAAGTGTTCTGGGCCTCCCAGCCCTGTCCCTATCCCGGGTGTGCTGGGAGGATCAGAGCAGAGTGGTGGGGAACGTGCTTTGCAAAGCGACACCCACATGCCCTGCACTTGTCATACGTCAGGGCCACTGTTGCTCCGGTTCAGCTCACCAGGATCTCAGCCAGCTCCTCTTCCTCACATTCCCAGGGCTCCTTCCCATACACCTCTCTGGTTTTCTGCCAGCGCCCAAAATAGCAGAGGGAAAAAAAAGGTTACTACATCCAAGGCCTAAACATTTTAGGGCCTTTTCCATTCCCATTTTTCTCCTTCCTCCAAAGTCCTAGCAACAGAACCACCAACTCAGAGACGTGGCCCCTTAACGCTCATCGATGTGCAAAGTCAAAGTCATGGGCTTTGGGGTGGGGTGTGGTGGCTCATGTGGGTAATCCCAGCAATTTGGGAGGCCAAGGTGAGAGGATCGCTTGAGGCCAGGAATTCCAGACTGGCCTGGGAAACCCTGCGAGACCTCTTCTCCACCAAAAAAACACCCAACCAAGAAGCCAACCAAACAACCAGCCAAACAAAAATATATCAGGTGTGGATACAGGGGCCATTTTAGTCCCAGCTACTTCGGAGGCTGAGGTGGCAGGATCCCTTGAACTCATGAGTTGGAGATTACAATGAGCTATGATTGTGCCACTGCACTCTAGCCTGGGCAACAGAGCAAGACTCTGTCTCAAAAACCAAAAACAAAAACAAAGTCATGGGCTTTGGGGCCATAGAGCCTACATCCAAATTTGAGCTCTGCCATTGACTAGCAGTATTATTTAATGCCTTTAATCCTCAATTTTCTTATCTGTAAACTAGGGATAATAAAAGTACTTAACTGAGAAATTAAAATTCTATTGTGCGAAGTTATTTTTAAACAACACATGTACAACTAAATTAAATAATGTATGTAAAGCACTTAGCATGGTGCTTGGCACATAATAAACACTAAAATAAAATCATGTTGTTGATAGTTATATTGTTGTTATTACAGACTGGGAATAAGGAGGTATTGGCCAGGGTCCTGGTTCTTCCTCTCATTTACTGTGTGACTTGAGGCAAGGTTCTGCCCTCTCTGGGCCTATTTTCCCATGTGCCAGAAGAGGAGGAACCCAGACCCGGTTACCTCTTTCTGATTTTTTGGCTTAGAGCAAAATCCGCTAACTTTGAACTGGTTCGCTATGGCTATGCCTCCACGGGTTCCACATGCCCATCATTTGACTGAAGTTATCGACAGAGTCAAGCAAACTGGGAGGCAATTCATTCAAACCATGGGTTTTCTCCTCTGAATTTTCCAGCTATTGGGATGAAAGGATCACATTTTTTTGTGGTATCTTCTCAGCCTAAGAAATGGCCCATGCTGTTTCAACCTGTGAGGCCCGTAAGACAAGGTCGTGGGGGCTCAGCCAGCGGCATGTCCGGTGCCGTTTGGCTAACTTGGTGTATTTCTAACATCTCGATCACTTTGAGACCAAAGCTCCAGGAATAATGAATCATTGAAAGAGATGCTTGCTCTTTGGAACCATCTAGTCCGTTTCCCACGTGAGGTAGGATTCTCCTCTATAGCATCTCTGATGTATGGTCTTCCAGCCTCCGCTTGGATACCTCTCGTGACAGGGTGCTCACCATCTCCTAGGCAGCCCATTCCGAAGAATGTAGAGAACTTTTTGGGTTTTTTTGAGACATTGTCTTCCTCTGTTGCCCTGGCTGGAGCGCAGTGGCGTCATCATAGCTCACTGCAGCCTCCAACGCCTGGGCTGAGAATTTGTTCATTATCCCGATAGAGGTTAAGTGAGACCTATTCCCACCTGAATGATTTGAGAACAATTTAGTTCCCCTTTCTGGTCTCACTTTATCTCTACAGTGAAGACAGAAATCCTTATCCTGCCCATCTTACTGGGCTAATGCTTGTAAGCATCAAACAAGATCACAAGTGTGAATTTGCCTCATAAATTACTAAGTGGCGAAACTGTTTTAGGGCTCCCTACTCCCTCGGAATTTCTTCTTTGCTCACCAGATGCTGCTGTGATTTGATAGGGGTCTTCGAAGTGAGCGGATCCCACAGGAGGAGGCTCTGAGAAACTGATCATTGTCCATTGGTCTGTCAGATAAGCTTCCTCTCAGAGTAGGGGCATGGCATGGCGGATTGTCCCTGTCTCTAGCACTAGGTCAGCCTGGAGCATGGTGAAAAACGGACCTTCTAGGCTGGGCATGGCCGCACACGCCTGTAATCCTAGTACTCTGGGAGGCTGAGGCGGGAGTGTGGCTTGAGCCCAGGACTTTGAGGTTGCAGTGAGCTATGATGAAGCCGTTGCACACTAGCTGGGGGAACAGAGTGAAACTCTGTCTCAAAAAAAGGAGTTTCTAGAGTTGTCAAGCCAATGTCTGGCCCCAAGACTGAGGTTTCCTTGCAAGGGATAGCTGTCCCCAGGCCACCCACAGCAGTCATTATGCCTCTGTCCGGCACTCACCCATCCATTCACCTTTGGGGGCTGTGCATCCTGCGCTAGGCAGGAGGGATTTAGCCATGAGCAAACCCACACCCAGGCTGTGCCCTGGTGGAGTTTCAAGTCTTACCTTAGTCTGGCCACATCTCCAAGGCACAGACTCTACTAGAGTAGAACAAAGTAAAGAACATTACATACCAGGATTTCCTGAATTTCATCATTGTCACACTTCACGTGATATTTTACTATGTCTTGGAAAATATCCTTCCTATTTTCAAGTCTGTTCATTGACTCATAGGTGTCAGGATTTAAGACAGACCAGCCCAGAAACTGAGTCAAAGACTGAAAAGAAAGGAAGAATCAGAGACAGAACATCCAGGTTTGATCCTGACTCAGTAACTTAGGGCAACACTCTCTAGGCCTCCATTTTCTCAGCTGTAAAATGGGTTTATAAGCTGAATGCTGCCCACCTCCCAGAGGTGCCGTAAGAATAAGATAAAGTAATGGGTATGACCACATTTTAATGTAAAGCACTAACATACATAATGCATCATTCTTAAACATAAGAGCTTCATAAAGACAAGATGTGGTGGCTCACGCTTGTAATCCTAGCACTCTGGGAGGCTGAGGCAGGAGGATCGCTTGAGCTCAAGAGTTCAGGACCAGCCTAAGCAAGAGTGAGACCCCGTCCTACTAAAAATAAAAACATTACCTGGGTGTTGTGGTGCATGCCTGTGGCCTCAGCTACTGGGGAGGCTGAGGCAGGAGCGTAGCCTGAGCCCAGGAGTTGGAGGTTGCATGAGCCCTGATGACACCACTGCACTCTAGCTGGGGTGACAGAGCAAGACTCTGTGGCCAAAAAAAAAAAAAAACCTTCACAAAAAGGGGGCATGTTTTGCATATGTGGAGACAAGGTATTTAGGAACTCTCAGTACTTTCTGCTCAATTTTGTTAAGAACCTAAAACTGCTCTAAAAAGTAAAGTTTATTGATTCAAATATTTTAAAAGGGAATGTGGATTTCTCTGACAACACGTGGGTGCAGTACAGAAGCGAGAGAGAAGAAAGGTGAGCTTCCCATCCCCCCACACGATAGCACCCCAGGGCTGCACCATGAAAGCTGACTCTGAATCCAGCAGCAAAAGACCCCTAGAAACCATACCTCCATGAGGGTCTCATCCATTTCATCAAAAGGCTTCCCATCTTTGCGATTGTAAAACGTGGCCACCCCAACAATTTCTTCCTTCTTGTTCACAATTGGCATAGAAAGGACATTTTTGATCATCCATCCAGACTCATCCAATGGCTCTTTCTATAAGAGAAG
The DNA here is from genome assembly GCA_008750895.1 of Mirza zaza. NCBI lineage: Eukaryota > Metazoa > Chordata > Mammalia > Primates > Cheirogaleidae > Mirza > Mirza zaza. The sequence goes on along the minus strand of VSMD01063231.1, from coordinate 66,363 downwards.
AGCCACGTTAGGTTTTCTGGGGTTCCGGGCTGCAGACGCAGCTGTGATGGGTTTCACGCTTTGTCCTGACTCTGATTGGTTGAGGCGGGTGGCAAGAGGATGGAACGTGTTGGATTTTGCATGGTTTTAGTCACCACCAAATGCCATGAGCCCATCTGGTTGGAATTCCTTAGGTAACCATATTGCTTTCATCCCTGAGATGTGGAGGCCGGTGTGTGTCAGGCAGTGTGTCACGGGATGGGGACACGATGACGTGCAGAAACAGCCCAGGCAGGCAGTGTTTCCCTGTCAGATACAGGAGGCAATCGGCAGGGGACTGGCTTCAAAGAGCAATGCTGGTGACTCTTGTGACTTTGAATTAATCAACTCGATACAACTCGTGGCTTTTTGCCTCTCATCCTGAGTTCTGTGTTATTGTTGACATGTCATTTTACCTCCCTGGGCCTCCATTTTCTCATCTCTAGATGGAAAAGTGTACCTCACGGAACACGTGAGGATCTTGGCCAACGGTAAGACGCCTTTGGTGAGTCATTTCCCATCCATCTGAGCCTCACTTTCAGCATTTATAAACTGGGGACAACTGGACTAATTTCCAGACCCTTTTTCCATAGGTTCAGCAAACATTTTACAATGTGCAAGAAACAGAGCTAGAAGCTGGGGAAACCAAGGCAGATGAGGCCCAGGCCCTCTCCTCAGGTTGCTCACAATCTGTGAGTTACATGAGCAATTGTCCTGAGGTGTGGAAAGGTCTCTAAGAGAGTTATCTTCGTGTATTGTGGGAAGTCAAGGAAGGCTTCCTGGAGTAAGCGAGTCTTCCAGTCCTGAGTTTAAAGATTCTTAAGGTGGTGACATGATAATTGTTATTATTTAAATAACCCTAGAAAGTAAGGCAGTTCTGTCTCAGCACCTGGTAGGAGTGTCCCCAGAGGCGGCAGCACTCAGCCTGAAGAGCACAGGACTGTCCTGAGCCAAGACCCGCCTCCCCCAGCTCTCTGTCTGCACCAGTACGGGGAATCCCTTCCCCCTGACGGCCCTGATGAGGAGAGAGATTTTACTGAAAGTGAAATGGGGCACCATTAAAGATTTTTGAGCACAGAAGTTACTTGATTCAACCTATGTTGTGGAGGATGAGTGGGATGAAGAAGACTCGAACCTCGAAATAAGATTGAATTTGCTTTACGAATGTGGGTAAACCGCCATCAGTTGCAGGACCTGGGTAAAGACCAAGGTCTGTGATGGTTATGATCAGGTTGACAACTCAGCAACTTTGGGCTTGTCATGTTGATGTGGTCAACATGCCAACAGATGGAGTGCACTTTTAACTTTGGAAGTCTATTCTTTCTAAGCTCTTTCATAACGTTCTTTGAGGGGCAATAAAATAAAATAACTTGCAGATTTTCCTGAGTCATTTTTATTTCCTTCTTAATTATCTAGCCAATATTCTACGGAGACACATGAGTTTAAAACGGAAGTTAGGATAATCAAAGATGAAGTAAGGAAAATATAAGAGCGACAGGCCGGGTGCAGTGGCTCACACCTGTAATCCTAGCACTCTGGGAGGCCGAGGCGGGCAGATTGCTTGAGGTCAGGAATTCGAAACCAGTCGAAAAAAGCAAGACCCTGTCTCTACTATACATAGAAAGAAATTAATTGGCCAACTAATATATATAGAAAAAAAAATTAGCCCGGCATGGTGGCGCATGCCTGTAGTCCCAGCTACTCAGGAGGCTGAGGCAGCAGGATTGCTTGAGCCCAGGAGTTTGAGGTTGCTGTGAGCTAGGCTGACGCCATGGCACTCACTCTAGCCTGGGCAACAGAGTGAGACTCTGTCTCAAAAAAAAAAGAGCGACAAACTCCTTGGCATGCCTTTCTAGGCCCTGCACCATCCAGGCCTCTCTAGAGCCTTTTCCTGCCATTCTCCTCCTCAGTTTCTCACTCAGGTCTCTTGGCTTACCATAGTTCTTTCTAGAATAATAAACCATCTCTTTCCTGCAGTTTCCCCCCGCTGTCTTTACTGCCCAAACATAATTTCCTCAGGGAAACGTTGACTCCTTCTTCTTGACTCCTCCCAGATTAAGTCAGGCCCCCCTGAGCGGGCTCCTCCTCTGTCCCCTGCCCCTCCCCTGACCCCACCGTGTGTGTCCCTTTCCTCACACTACCGTGAGCTCCTTGAGGAGAACGAACACGCCTGCCTGGTCCACCACTGTAGCCAGCATGGTATTGTGTCAGTACCTGGCACACAGGATGCTCTCCATAATCGTTTGTAAAAATATATATATAATAAAAGACAAACAAAATCAAATGACTATTAAGCAATATTCCATAAAAATTCCAAGCAGAAATGCTATTCGGCCAGGGGAATGAGAATAAAACTTAATAGCAGAGGTAGCATTTGGGTTGCTGTTGAAAGGTAGAGAGGATTTAGGCAGGAAATGATGGTCATCGAGGGAACGACATAAGCAAAGGTCCTGAGGTCAGAGCCGGCCGTGTGGCACACACCGGTAGTTCCAGCTACTTGGAAGGCTGAGGCAGGAGGATCACTAGAGCCCAGGAGTTCAAGGCCGCAGTGTGCTCTGATCACGCCTGTGAATAGCCACTGTGCTCCAGCCCGGGCAACGTAAGTGAGAACCTATCTCTAAAATTAAAAAAATCCCTGGCAAAGCTGTGTTTTGATTATATTTATTAAAATGTAATGTTAACGTCTAAATCTGATAATAAAACCTCGGAGCTTTTGTTTACTGTGTATCTTGGGAGGAAAAAAGTCCCCGAGGCTAGAAAGCAAATGCTGTGAATGTTGAAACCAAGTGTGCTGCCAGGTGCGGTGGCTCATGCCTGTAATCTCAGCACCTTGGGAAGCCGAGGCAGGAGGATGGCTTGAGCCCAGGAGTTGGAGGCTGCAGTGAGCCGTGACGAGGCCCCTGCACTCCAGCCAGGGTGGCAGAGCAAGACCCCGTATCTAAAAAAAAAAAAAAGCCACCTGAATGTGACCTTGGAAATTACCAATTAACTCCCTCCCCGCTTCCATTGGCACGTGACTTCGTTCCATTCGTGGTTTTACTTTGTTGAGATTGCTTCCCAACAGAGTAGGTGGATGCTAAAGTATTCTAATGCTCTTTTTGGAGAAAAAAAAAATCATATGACTAAGAGAGCAAATAAAGTATTACTTACTTGAAATGCAAAAAAGTCCTCTGCAGGCGCATTCATGATGTTGCAAATCTGAAAGCCGTGCAGGGAATAACAGAGTTACGATTAGACCTGATGGAGTAATCAGAGAAGCACTGCATCCTGTTCTCAGAAACACCATGTCCTTGCCCAAGGCATTCACATTCTTTTCATCAGACAGACATGCTCAAGATGGTTTTGAATTATTAACTGAGGCTACTGGACAGAAAAGCCACCTTACAAATATTACTTCTTGCTATTTGCTCTCGAACCATTGCTAAACTTTGAAAAAGTTAAGGGTGCAATGGTCATTACTAGCAGCTGTATAGTATCTCATTTTGTTGTCTCCTCTTCTGTTGAGTATTTGGGTTGTGTCCAGGTTTTTTAAAAAAAATTAATATAAATACTGCTAATCTAAATATATTTGACTCAACTACATTTGGGTTCTGTTTTGTTTGTTTTGGCAGGAAAGGGTTTTTCCCAGGGTAGAAAACCCCATATAGAATGAGAAATGAAGGCCAAGCATAGTGGATCAAGGCTTTAATCCCAGCACTTTGGGAGGCTGAGGTGGGAGGATCACTTGAGGCCAGAAGTTTGAGACCAGCCTGGGCACTATCGCAAGACCCTATCTTTACCAACAAATTTTAAAAGTCAGCTAGGTGTGGTGGCACGTGTCTGTAGTCCCAGCTACTGGGGAAGCTGAGGCAGGATTGCTTGAGCCCAGGAGTTTGAGGCTATAGGGGGCTACGATCGTGACACTGCACTCGAGCCTGGGAGGCAGAGTGAGACCCCGTCTCTAAAAGAAAAAAACAGAAAAGATATGAAAGGTACCAGCTTACTCTACTACGCAAGGGATCAGATGACAATGACATTTACGCGATCCCCCTAGGGCCTTATGGGGACACTGCAGAGTCTGTGCAGTATGCGAACTGCACAAAGGCATCTGGCCAAGGGGCCACTGGGAGCTGAGATCCAGCCTGCACTCTGCTTACAGGGCTGTGCCCCTGACCCGTCTCCAGCCATCACTGAGAAGGGGTCTCTAAAAGGCACCACATGGGCTTACGGTGGCACTGCCTGTCTACACAGGAGTGGATTGTCCGTGGTGTCAGGGGGGAGCTGTCCCTGCTCCTGTCTGAGGACTGCCCATTTACTGCACCATCCTTCTGGCCCCTCTTTGGACCAACTCTATCACTTGTCAGTGTTCTCTCCTGATCTCTGGCCTGCAGAGGCCTCCTTCCCCCCAGTCTGTGCGCACGCTGGAATTGCTTCCATCCTTGCACATGAAATCCTTCCTCCATGCCACACGGTCCCCACAGCAACCATGCAGGCAGTCTCCTCTTCTCTCCTGCATCCTTCACCCCCTCACCACACACGCACTACGCAGGGAGCCACATGCTGCCTCTGCTTTCACCTGGCCACCAAATCTGCTCTCGTCAGGGCCACCAACGACCTTTAAACCACCGAGCCCAGTGGGGGTTTTCGGTGTTTAATCTTACCAGTTCACTTTGCTGCATTTGATCATCTCTCTCCTTTTTTTTTTTCAATTCATAGAATGTTCAACTTTATTAATTGCAAAAAAATACTAATGAAAATAAAAACTGGATAACATTTTTTAATATCAGATATGAGAAGAGTTTAAAATTCATAGCACCTAGTGTTTCACTGTGGGTCACTGAAGGCTCAGTGAAACGCGATTCTCAGACGCAAAGCCTTCCCCCGCTACAGCACCTGGAATAGCTCAGCCAGGAGAGGCCTGCCCACGGCAGTCACACCTGGAAAGAGGCTGCACTATCTTCGGCATTCTCACTGGGTTTATTATTAGACACAGACAATTCAACATTGAATTTTAATGACTACAGATGTCACAGCTTCAATACCCAAAAGTTTTAGATGCTTTGACCTACTAATCGCACTTTTAAAAAGTTATCTAAAGAAAATGAACAGAAGGGCTTAATACAAGGAATTGTATTGTTCCTTATTCATCTCTCTCTCCTTGCTGAACTTTCTACTTCCTTCGTTTCCATGATACTGCCCTCTCCTGGGTCTCCACACACCTCTGGACCAACCTTCTGTTTCCCCCTCCCACTCTCTTCTTTCTCCACCCACCCTGTACACACCGGCATCACCCAATACTGCACCCTGGGTCCCGCTGCCCGTCTCACTCTCCCTGGGTGACCTCTTTCACACTCACAGTTTCAAAGACCATCTGGTCTTGATAACTTCCAAATCTCCATCTCCGTCCCTCCTCCCTCCCTACAGCATCAGAACTATCTCTTCATCCCCTTGCTGGCCATTTTCTCCTGAAATGTCTCCATTTCCCCTTGTCTGAAACTGACTTCACCACCTTGCATTCAAGCCTGATGACAGCATGACCCAAGCAGGCTGGGAGCCTAAAATTGGCTTTGACTCCTCTCCTCCCCCTTCTCTGTTCATGATCAATCACAAAGTCCTGCCAGCCTTACCCTCTCCACATCAGACCCCTTATCTCCTTCTCGCCATTTCATCTCTGTCGGAGCTGCTGTGCTAAATGAGTAAATGTATTCATGCTTGAGAAAGGGCTTTATTATTTTAAAAAATGAGTAAGTGTAATTAGTGCCTGGCTCAGCGTAAGTACTCAGTGCCGGTTAGTGATAATGATAGTATTCTTTACTGCACCTGCCTTTGCCGAGATTCTTGTCACTTCTTACCTGACGAACCACTGGGTGCTCTGCCTCCAGTCCTACCCTTCAGATCCACTTTCCACAGAGCTGCCAGAGTTAGCTCTTTAAACTGAAAGTTGACTATGCTGATCTCCTGCTTAAAAACCCATCACCTACAGGTTAAAGTCCCACCCCCTTGATGTGGCATCCAAGGCCTACTGTGACCTGGTCCCTTCTTCCCTCTCAAGGGTCATGTCTTGCTGTCTCCTGTCTCAGAGCCAGTCCTCCAGCAACACTTAGCTGCACGCACATGTGCTCCAGACCACCATGCACATGTTGTCTTTGCACGTGCTCTTCCCTCCACCTGGAATCCCCTTTTCTGCCCCCACCTGCCCAAGACCTATTTATAGTAATACTCAACTCAGACCGACACACTCTAGGAAATCAAGGTTGGCTTAGAGGCCCCGACTCTGTATTCCCAGAAAACACCGCGTATGTCTCTACCATGGTCTTTTCGCATTGTGGTGTAGACATTTGTTAGCAAAGGCATCTCCTTATCTCATTATGAACTTCAGAACAGAAACTGTGTCTGCTTCATCTATCTTTGTATCCCCAGAGCCCATCACAGTGCCTGGCACAGAGAAAACGCTCAGTAAATAAACACCCTGCTACATGGACAGCATTGTGTAGTGCCTGGGGAAGGCTGCAGGGGTGACCAGGCTCAGATTTGGGGGTGGTGTGCTGCTGGCAGACACGACCTTGCTCTCAGGCACAAGGGAGGCCCTCACTCCACCCTTGACCCTGGGTGGGTAGAGCACTGTGGGAGACGCAGAGTTTGAGCTCCGCTGTATAAGGGAGTGCTGGGTATGGGAGGTTGGAAGCAGCAACTAAAGTCCCTGGTATGAGAGGTTAGGACTTAGTCTCAGGAGCCTGGTAGACCAGGCAGTCACGACTGTGTCCCTCACACACGTACATAAGTATGTTTCATTGTCAGAGAGACTCTGCACCTTTCCATCTAAGGATTATTTCTCTCTGGGTTTCATATTTCCTCAAATGTCAAATATCCGTTCATTTCTTTGGACCAACGACCAACAGAATTGAGAAACAAAAGGATCGGGCTTTGAGAGATCCACACTTCCCACCGTCTTTTCTGCTCTCTTGGTTGGAAATCCTTTCACTCTTCCACCTGATCCCAAACACTGCCCCTTCAAAGCTGTACCACTTACCAGGCCGTTCTGGGCGACGTAAGAAGGGAGGCCACTTACTAAAGCCCAGTGGTCAGGAGGGGGATTCCTGTGAAGGCCAAAGACAAATGGTGACTTTCAGTGCAGGCACTGTTGGACTAAACACTTGAATCAGGGTCCTTGCTCTGTTGCCCTGGCTAGAGTACAGTGGCATCATCATCACTCACTGCCACCTGGAACTCCTGGGTTCAATCAGTGCTCCTGCCTCAGCCTCCCAAGTAGTTGAGACTACAGGTATGTCCCATTGAGCCCAGCTAAGTTTTGTAATTTTTGTAGAGATAGGGTCTTGTTATGTTGCTCAAGCTGGTCTCAAACTCCTGGCCTCAAGGTATCCTCCTGCGTTGGCCTCTCAAACCACTGGGTTTACAGACATAAGGCACTGGACCCGGCCTAAATTTTTTTTTTCTATCTCGAGATCATAAAGCTATGCTTTTATGTTACCTTCTAAAAGTGTTATAGCTTTGTGTCTCATATTTAGAGCCCTAATCTACCTATCATTTATATTTGTGTAATATTGTAAGCATTTAACATCTCAAACAGAGTCTATAATTTATTTTTGATAAAGGAATAGTGCTTCTTTTTTCCCATTTATACAAACATCATTTATTAAAAAGACCATTCTTTCCCCCACTGCTTTGCAATGGTATCTTTGTCATAAATAAACTGGTAGTGTGTATATATATATATATATATATATATACACGCATATATATATATATCTTTGTTCTGTTCCATTGATGTATTCATTCATCCTTGTGCCATTATCATTGGCATTGTTTTGGATTAAGCTTTTGCATGAAGCCTCAACAGACCAAAACAATAATCAAAATGGAGTGACTCATTCTAAAGTTTCATTTTACCAAACTAAGTTGTTATCTGACCTTCTTCTCTTGAGAAATCAGGAGAGATAAAAGCCAATTTCCCAAAAGGGCCAGTTTCAATCTTCAGTAAATAAGTAGATATGATAATGACGTTCTCTCTGCTTTAATCCTTACGCAAAAAGGTGACCTAAAGTAACTTGATGTTAACCAATAAGTTATTTTTCTATCGTTCTGTATCCCTATCCCAGCCTTACATGGAAAGCAACTTTGAACTGATCAATCCTATTTTTGGTTTTTGTTTCTGCTTTCTTCAACCCTTTGGTTTATAAAACCAACCCCCTCTGCTCAACTCATTGCTTATTTTACTTTATGGAATGAAGTATTGCCCAATTCTAGAACTGTGAATAAAGCCAGTTGAGATCTTTACGTTTGTTGTGATTTTTGTCTTTTGAAAACGATTATGACCAAGTTCACACTTAGGTGGGCAATGATAATTACATCATGAATGCTATGGCTGACAACATTTATACAGTTCTATTTCAGAAATGTCAAAAAGTAGAAAACCGTGCTTAGAATCAATGAAAGATGATAGATTTCTTCCTTATGCAGCCTGGCAATCTTTGTCATTTAACTGTAATATCTTGTTGATTTGCATTTTTAAAAAATTATTAATGTATTTGGATTTAAATATCATTTAATGTATACTTTTTATTTTTCCTACCTGCTCTGTGTTCTTCTTCTTTTGTTTCTTAAGTGAGAGAGGGGGTCTCTCTATGTTGCCCAGGCTGGCCTCAAACTCCTGGGCTCCAGCAATCCTCCCACCTTAGCCTCCAGAGCAGCTGGGACCACAGATGCACACCACCATGCTTGGCCTCTGCGATCCTTCTAAACTTGTATTTTATCTTCTTTTGGTTTGATTAGCCATTTATTTACTACTCAATTTTTTTCCTCTGTTAGTTTGAATGACTTAAACTGTGTCGGCCGTTAGAAGTGTTTACAGGCTGGGCATGGTGGCGCACTCTGGGAGGCCGAGGTGGGAGGATTGCTCAAGGTCAGGAGTTTGAAACCAGCCTGAGCAAGAGAGAGACCCTGTCTCTACTAAAAATACAAACAAATTAATTGGCCAACTAAAAATATATATAAAAAAAAAATTAGCCAGGCATGGTGGCACATGCCTGTAGTCCCAGCTACTCGGGAGGCTGAGGCAGGAGGATCGCTTGAGCCCAGGAGTTTGAGGTTGCTGTGAGCTAGGCTGATGCCATGGCACTCTAGCCCGGGTAACAGAGTAAGACTCTGTCTCAAAAAAAAAAAAAGAAGTGTTTACAAATATTCCGGCTGTTCATCCTTCCAGGCACGCAGGCGGGTTGCATTCCCTACCCACGTGAAAGAAAGTGTGGCCACCTGACTAGGTTTGGCCAATAAATGTGAGTAGAAGTGATACATGTCACCTCCAGATGGACATTTTAAGAGCCAGTGTGTGTTTTGCTATGTTTTCTTTTCTCTCTGGCAAGATTAGTCAATCTCACAAAGTTCAAAGTGGTGGCTCTACCACTGTTGGTACTGTGTGAAAAAAAAAAAGGAAAAAGAACATATATAAAAAAAAAAGCGGTGGCTGCTCTCTCAGCCTTGGTCTGTGACTGACGACAATCCCCGCATCCTCCCCCAACCACACGCACCAGCTGGCAACGCACACAGAGTGGGTGGTAAAATGAAACTTTGCTGTTCACCCCACTAGGGTCTTCGCGGGATAGCCTAGCCTAATCTGGCTGACAAAAAAGAAAATTTGTATCAGCAACGGGATGCTGCTGGAACAAAAAGCCCAAAATAGGTAAGTAAAATAGGTTAGGGGCTGAGTGGAAGGCAGCAAGGGGAGTGTCACCAGAGGTTAGCAGGATGTGACGCTTGTCAAGCAGTGATAAAACACTGGGAGAACTATGACCGGTGACCATTTGAAAGACAGAGACTGAGTTTAATCGACTTGCAGCTCCAGAAAAGGAGTTAAAAAACAGAATGGTTGACAAGTATGCATTTCACGAGGTTACAGAAGAAAGGAGAGATGAGCTTAGGAAAGATTCGGAGAATTGGTCCTTGGGCTAGCAGGGATGAAAGGAAATACAGAGAACCCAGAAATTCAGGGACTTGAGCCAACTTCTCATGCTCACAGGTGACAGATAAACCTGAGAACTTGTTTACCGGAGTGAAAGGGGATTGGTCATCAGGGTTGGATCAGCATGGCCTATCACACCCTCCGTTTGAGGATTAAGGTGGCAGTACAGTAAATCCCTCAGATCCACAAAATAGCTTAGGGAGACGAGGCTAAGGTGCGGCTCTCCCACAGAAACCCCTGCAGCCCCAGGAGCCTGTGATTAAGCTGGGGAAGAGAGCCGTGTCTCACAACAGAACCACGGGTGTGGCCCTTGGCACGTGGAGAGGATTCAAACAGATACAAAGGCAACTAGGTTTTTAAGAATGCTCTATTAACCAAAAAAGTACAAGCCTATATTAAAAAGGTCTCCAACGGTTCAAATCTTAAAATGATCATCGAGTCCCAGCTACCCACAGGCAGGATTGAGAGCAGTCTTTCTTTTTCATTATCCTCCTTGGTCACATATGAAGAGGACCTCGGACAACAATACGCTTCCCTTGGGGACTGAGCCACTTTCTTTGTTTTTGCTTTGCCCCTTCATGGACGCCAGAAGTAGCCCCACAGACAACAGTCGAATAGCCCTGATTTGATCTCATTCTACACATGGGAAACTGAGGCCCAGCCAGCCCACTGGATGTGGGGCTGGAACTCAGAGCGCCTGACTCACAATCTGGCACACTGTGGCTTCGATCACGTCTCTTCCCCTCTTGGGGCCTCATTGCCCACCCCATGCAAGTCTCTCCACCATTCCACGTGGTCTCCTTACTGCTCCCTCTGCCCCTAACCAAGTGCGCAGCCTTGTTGGGTTTGGTTAGCGTTGACCTTGGGATGAATGTCTTTTGGATGTCGATGATGTGCCTGGAATTTCGTATGCTGTAAGACGTGTTAAATAAACATTATGGGAGACCATTGTTTTGGACTAAGGTCCTGCACTAGGCCCTAACAGACAAGGTTAAAAATCAAAACGGAGTTACCCATGTTAAAGTCCTATCCTTAGCATTATACTGAAGTTCTCTGCTTTAATCCTTATGCCAACAACAACAAAAAAAGTAGCTTGAAGTAACCTGATGTTAATGAATCAGTTATTTATTTTTCTATTCTGTCTCCTCGTCCCTGCCTTACAAGAAAGTAGCTTTGAAATGACTAATGCTCTTTGTTCTTTGTTTCTGCTGTCTCCGGCCCTATTCTGTCTATAAAGCCAGCCTCTTCTGCTCAGCGCATGGAACACTTATTCTATTTTATGGAATGAAGTGGTGCCCAATTTTAGAATCACAAATAAAGCCAATCGAGATCTTTAAATCTGTTATTTTGCCTTTTGACAGATGAAACTTACGGAATGACTTTGATGTCCTCTTTGCCATGCAGGATGTAGTCAATGACCTTGTAAAAGTTAATTTCCTGGCAAAAGAGATAAAAAAATGTTAGACCTTATGAGTCAGATAGAAATTCAACAACAATGTGTCCCTGCAACTGAACTCGTTCTTTGCTGTCACATGCCCTGTGGTTTTTGTTGTTGTTGTTTTAATTTATTTATTTTGTTATGGATATAAAATTGTAATAGAGAGAATGGCCTGAAAAAGGGTAAAAATGTTTTCTGTCTCTTCAAAACCCCCCTCACCCTTTTTGAGAAATAAAGCCTACATCCCTGGCACAGCCCATTGGACAGGAGGGGCAGGGGAGTGTCCCTTGGTCTTTGTGTCACAGGAGATGGCTCAAGGGAATTGTCCAGGCAAGATGTCATGAGATTATCTTAGCTGAAGATGTGATAAGTCAGAAACCATCAACTAAAATTGAACCTCCCCTTTAAAAGCTCTGTATTTCTGCTCAGAGGCAGGATGTTGGTACTTTAAGACTGGAGTCTGTCAACCTCCTCATTTCCTGGCAAACCTCCTCTTTCCTGGCAACCTCCTCTTTCCTTCTCCTCAAACCACCTGTCCTCGTTCTTCTGATGCAATCTTGGGGACAAGTGGTGAACTTTCAGCAACATAATACAATAGTTGTGCATATGTTGTCCCATGGTTTTCAGGAGGCAGAAAGTCTGAGCATTATTCATTCTAAAGATGTGCCTGGACTGCCTTCCCATCCTCCCAGCCCTCAGCTGATTTAGGATTCAGTGTGCCTTCCTGGAGCCAACTCACAGTGGCCAGGAGGGGCTCTGGGATCTGGGGCTGGGAAGAAGGATGGAAAGCTTTCAAAGGGGATCTGGAGGTTGAGTGTGTTGTGATCATACAAATTGGGTCGTTCTTGTCATACCCAACTAAAGTTGAGAAGCCAGAGGAAAATCACTCAAGAAACGTAACATTGCTTTAAGAATGTAATTCTCTGCAAGCCTGGATGCTGAAACTGCCTGCTGTAACCTGAAACCTGTTTTATCTAATAGTTGTTGAAACGACCTGCTGTAACTCTAAGGCTAGTTTTACCTCCTGCCATCACTCAATCAAAACTTGCCAGCTCACCAGAACTCTACTAGTGCCAATGCACTTTCTCAAGGGGAAATACATAACCTTTCTCTTTTTAATAAAACCTCCAGCCTTCCCTTTCTTCTTTGGACATACTGAAGACTACCTGGTTTGCATGTGTATACCCCAAATTGTAATTTTTCTTCCTGAGTAAAATGTTAAATTTAGATAGTCATCACCACCTTTTTATTTTGACTTTGACAAGTGCAAGAAGGAAGAGATGAAGACTGCTGCTACAGTCTAGGAAGGAGGCAGGTAGAAAGGAGGCTCCCGTCCCATTTAGAGTCACAGTCAAACCAGCCAACCCCATGCAGGGCACACACCCCTTCTTCACACATAACACTCAGCAGTTCTCTTTGCTGTATCATTGCCTGATACAGCATTGAGACCTGCCTTCTCAATTGTGCCTCATGCCTCCAAACTAACTTTCCACCTCTTTCATCCCTCCCACCTCCTCGCACCACTGAAACTTTCATTCTCTTAAAGCAGATCTCTCCATTTATTTTACTCCCTAGCATGCAGTTGGATATTGGCAGGTGGCTTCATTCCCCTAACTGTCCAGGAAAATTCCATTACCTTACCCTTAGGTCCACTGTATGCCCAAATGCGATTAGCAAGTATTTTACAAGTGAGAAAACAGATGCAGAGACAGGAAAAGACTTATTTATAGCAAGCAAGAGAGTGAGCCGGATTCAGAACCTAGGTCCTTAGCTCCCAGCTCTGTGCTCTGTGCTCTTTCTGCTATGTCACTTAAGCTCAATAGCTTAAAATAGTGTTTTACTGTCTTATCACTATCACCTAGAATGGGGTCACTGGGCGTGTGATCCCTGGACTGGTGCCAGTCTGCAAACTTGTCATTATTACTTCATGATGAGATAAAAACAAACTGAGAGTCAGCCTTTAGCAATTTTTATAACAATTTCACTGAGGTTAGGTCTGGGTTGAGTCTAATTTAAAAGTGGGAGAGGCTCATATTTTGTCTTTATAACATTTTATTTTTCTAGGAATATATCTTTATCATATTTTGAAAATCATCAGTCAAAATGGATTGGAAAATTAAACAAACAAACCATTCTTTTACTATAGGTATTTGAGGCGTACCTTCCTAGAGATTTTTTTTTAATTAACTTTTTTTTTTTTTTTGCTATTCACCTGGGCTGGCCTTGAACTCCAGCCTCAACTGATCCTCCCACCTCAGCTTCCAATAACTGGGATTACAGGTGAGTGCTACTGCACCTGTCCCTGCCCTAGAGGTTTAAATGCAGATACCTGGGCTCCACCCCCAAGCCTCCAGACTCAGAACTTTCACAAAGAGGAATTTCTGATCCAGTCTAGGGTGTCTGAAAGCCGTTTGGTTGACAGGTGATCAAAGCCCAGCATTGGCAGCAGCTGCAGTTACTGAAGCTCTAGCTAAACAAAAGCTGGAAGCCAGGACTGCGCCAGTGGCATAGCCTGCCCCAGGGATAGGGAGCTCCCCAAAATAGGAAGCATCCAAGGGAGATTAGATGAAGCCCATAGCACGATGAATGAAATGGTGCTAACACTAGACCTAGAGTGAACACTCATTCTAGTCTTGGTTCTACTATGTACGTTCTAGGCCTCAGTTTCCCCAGTTGTAAAAGAGACCAGTGGTATGTGTTTGTGAATGCGGTTAAGTAGCAGATCCCTTTCCACAAAGCATGGGAACTGCTCACATAAAACTGTCCTAGAGAAGTCAGCATTGGGTAAGTAGAGACCCTGCAGCTTTGTTCTTACTCCCCTTCCTGTCTTCCTCCTCCCCACTAACCTCTGGCCAAGGCAGCTACTGTGCATCTCTAGGCTCTAAGGACAATGGGAGAGGGAAAAACTCCCAGCTATGATTCTAAGATTGTGATCAGATAGTTGGCACTATCTCTCCACGATTAAAATATACATATTCTTTTACCCATTATCTCTAATGGATCCTAGAGATATATACTCCTACATGTGGGTAAGAGCATGGTTCTCCTCATCCAGGGGTCTTAAACAGATGCCCTCAAAAAGCCTGGAGACAATTTAATGTCTATCATTAGGAGAGTGTTTCCAGAGTGAGATCGCTGTGTCCATGCTAATAGGGAAAGTTGCCAAGTTACACAGTGAAGTGGGAAAAACAAGGCACAAAATAGAACCACCACATTCATGGAGGGTGATGGTGGAATACGCATGCATCTCTGTGCATATCTGAATATCTGTAGACGTCTCTGGAAAAACTGATTGCTAGCAGTGACTGCCTCAGGGAGACCGACCAGGAGGAACAGAGGCTTCAGTTTGTATGGAGTGAGCTTTTCTCTGTGCTCATATATTACTTTTTCAATAAATTTTAAACATTTTCCTTTTTTTCTCTCTTTCTTTTTTATTTTCTTTCTTTTTATTTTTTTCCCAGCAAATTCAGCTTCAAGTAATAAGTTCTCTGAGCCATTGTGCCCGGCCTTAAAAGATACTTAAATCATGAAGTTGCACCCTGTAAGCAGTTATAAAAAGCAAAAGTGGCCATGGTATCTGCTGGGACTTTGGTAAAACTAAGTTTCCAGCTGGGAGGGGAGGAGGCAGAGTTCCAGGACCTTCCTAGCATCTTTGTGTCTTTGCCTTAATCCTCTGGCCTGCACTGCTCACTGCACTCCCAGGCAAGCTCCAGGCTTCCTGGGCTTGGCAGCTGCCCTGCCAAGGGGTGCCTGTGAAACTTTAGAACAGTTAGAAATGGATGTTTGTTATCCATTTGAATCCCGCAGGAAAATCAATTTGCTTTCACAAAAAGTAACAAAAAGATCAGTGTGCTTTAGGTAATGAGAGCTTTTTCCACACACTGCAGCTCAGTCAGTTGCTTGTAGGACTATATTCATGGGCTAGGCTTGGTGGCTCATGCCTATAATCCTGGCACTCTGGAAGGCTAAAGTGGGAGGATTGCTTGAGCCCAGAAGTTTGAGGTTGCAGTGAGCTGCGATGATGCCACTGCACTCTACCCAGGGTGACAGAGCAAGACTTTGTCTCAAAAAGAGAGAGAGAAAAAAAGGCTGTACTCATGTACAAATGTGCAAAGTCACCAGCCTCTGGAAAGTCAAAACTAAACTATCAAGTGCACCTTTGTTACTGTCCATTAGAGCAGCTACTAGTAGAACCCAAGGGGCTTTGAAAGAGCCACAAATACAGCCATAGCCAAATTATGGCCCATGGAAATATACCAGTTTTTAAATGAGTGCTATTTTTTTTTCCATGAAGCCTCATTGGCCTGTATAACTTTCAAATTGTTAAAACACATGTACATTTTACTTTTTATTTTTTTTATTTTTTTTCACCTCTACAGATCTAATGAGGTATACATTTTATTTTTAAAAGGAGATGAAGTGAGATGTAGCTATGATTGAGGAGGTTTAGACCTAAAATTTGGGAAGGTGAATTGCTTGGAAACCAGATAAAAGCTGTATTTCTAATGCGAATGTGGCAGATAAAGTGTGAGAATGATGTTATTATAGAAAGCAGAGGGAACTTTAAAAGGCATGATTTTAGTCACAGTTACCAAAGAGAGAAGCATCCTGGGTTGCATTTGTGCAAATGGTTTGACCTCTGAATCTGTTTCTTCAACTATCCAATGGGTAAAATGAGGATACCTCCTTCTTAAATGTGTTGGGGAGAGTAAATAATGTAATCCGGTAGAGTGCCGGCAGGTAGCGGGGCTCCCCACGGGTAGCCGTGATTATATGTTGGATGTCTACCGTGTGCTTGTATGTGACTGGCTCTACTGACCACAGTTCTGCGAGGTGAGCTGGATTGCCCCAGCATTGCCGATGGGGAAGGTGGGGCTTAGGGAGGTCTCCCAAGGCCATAAAACTAACTGGTGGAGCAGAGATCAGAACTCGGGCTTTCTCCCTCCAATCCCATGCTCTTTCCAGAAGATCTACCTCTGGTCAGTCTTGTCATGCTGTACCTGGGCCCCAACTCAGGCCTATGCAGGTTCTCCTCCTGGCTGTGTGCTAGACCTGGAACTGACTCTGGTGATGAGTTCACTGACGACACCTCAGAGATGAGAAAATCAAGAACCCAAGCTGGGCGCGGTGGCTCACACCTGTAATCCTAGTACTCTGGGAGGCCGAGGTGGAGGGATTGCTTGAGGTCAGGAGTTCGAAACCAGCCTGAGCAAGAGCGAGACCCTGTCTCTACTATAAATAGAAAGAAATTAATTGGCCAACTAATATATATAGAAAAAATTAGCTGGCCATGGTGGCACATGCCTATAGTCCCAGCTACTTAGGAGGCTGAGGCAGTAGGATTGCTTGAGCCCAGGAGTTTGAGGTTGCTGTGAGCTAAGCTGACGCCATGGCACTCACTCTAGCCTGGGCAACAAAGTGAGACTCTGTTTCAAAAAAAAAAAAAGAACCCATGGGATTATCTAACCAAACTCACCCTAATGGTTAGCATCTTACCAAAACCAGTCCTTTTTCTACTGGACCGTGGCCTTTTCTGTCACAGCCTCATACTCATGCATAACTGGGGACTTCTATCTGATATGAGGAAGGGTTTTGAGAAAGAAAAGTCTTAACCATGGCTGTGCTAGTCACCTCCATGAAACCAAAACTTCTTGAGTTGGCCAAATGATGGGCAGCTCTTTCTGGGCTGATGCTTAGTGAGAAAACGTCCTGTTCACTTCAGTCTTGAAGTTTGTGACACTTCAGGGTGAAGAGCCAGAGTTAGAGCCTGACATTTCTCTAGCTGTTCTGGAGTTGGAAATGACCTCTGACCTCTGACCTACAGTCTCAGCTCAGAGCTCAACTCCAAAACAACTGGAGTTAATTGAAGTTGGTGGTGTCTGAAAACTATGATGATCTCTATTCTAATTCTCCAACTTCTAACTTTCCAGAAGACTCAAATTCAGCTTGTACGTGAACTGGAGATAAAGCATAATGGCAACATGTCAACTATGCCAATGTGAGAAAGCAGTGCTTAAAAAGTAAAAGTGTCCCCCAATAGAGTTTATGATAGCAGCACATGATAGAATCCTTAAACGTGTAGTCTTCTGAAATGAAATCATGAAATTGTGTGGGCAAAAGAGTAATTTGAAATTGGATGGCAGCAAGTTACAAAGGTCATTTTGGATTAAAGCACAGCAGACAGAGTAGCTTCCGAGGTTGACATCTCTTCTGGAGTGTACATGAAGCTCGCAGGCAAAGGTGTTATATTTTGAACAGAGTTTGAATCAACACTGATTAAAGTCTTACCATTCTCACACACATACACACACACACATCCACTCTAGGCCCTCTATTTTGGGCAAGGTTAAAGTTGGCTGAGTGGAGTCTGGCCTCCTAGCAGAAACTGAATATGATTTCACACAGACTGCAAAGTCTTATAGGAAAAGCACTGGATCAAAACTCACTTCAGGGCATGACCCTGCTGCTGACTTATTCTGCGGGGCCTCGGCCAGGGTCTCTCCCTCATTCTGCGCGTCTGCAGGCCCTCTGAGTTCCAGGTCTGTTACCCCGCATGGTGTCCACACCCCCAGGTGTACCACTTCAGCATCTCAAAGGTGATGATGCCGCATCTTTAAAGGGAGGCAACTGGGTGAGACCACACGGCAGAAACCCAAATGCAAACTAGAGAGCTCAGGCCACTCTCCAAGGAAGCAGCTATTCTCAGCTCCGATCAAATTTACCATGCTGGATTGCGGGGCCAGTTTTTACTAATCATTCAGTTTTTCAAAAGAAATTGGGAGTTCAGTTATTTATGGGAAATATCTTGATTTTTAAGTGTTAGCCACCAATTCAAAAAATATTAAAGTACAAACAAAAAAGAAAAATGTAGAAACCTATGCAGCCAAACATGTTTATCTATCAGCTGGAATTGGCCTTCTGGCTACCAATTTGTACGTTATAGACTAGACATGAAAGTTCTTTCCACCTCATCGTGTCTGTAATTCTGCATCCCTGCTAGGCAAATCCTTGAGCAAGTTGCTTGACCTCTCTGGGGCTCTTTCGTCATCTATAGAATGAGGATGTTGATTCCAGCTTTGAATACCTCACCAGGTTACTGTGGAACTTCACACTTTGCTATAGTGGTTAGTAAAAAAATAGGGCTTGGCAATTTTGAGGAATTACTCTAACTTCACGGGATACAACCCAACCCACAGAGACCTACCCTTCCATCCGGAGTCCTGGGACCAGAGTATGGTGGAGCCTCACCCATCAGAACTGGCCACACATCAAAAAATTCCTAGGAGTTAAAAAAAACAATAATTACATGTTTTGAAGGTAGATTAAGAAAAGGAGATTAAGAAAAGAAGTCCCACCTGTATGAGTCATCTATTGTTAAAATTTGGAAGATGGGAAGAGCTCTGTGAAACATAAGTTTGAAAAGGCTGCAAGACTCACTAGACTTAGAGGATAATCACATCTACCCTTAAAAATATTGATGAGCTGGGCCTGTCTAGGCATTTGCCAAAAACATGGGAGGGGAGCTGGGGTACCCTTATAGTGTTGTGGGACATGACAGGGAAGATAGAGGCTCCATAGCTAAGAAATTTACCTTAAGAACATGCTAAACATGAGAACAAAGGTTTGGCTAAATAATGTCCCTTGCAGTATCATTTTAATGAAAAATTAGAAATAATTTAAGTGTTCAATAAAAGGGGACTTATTAAATCAATTATGGCACATATAATAAAGTCACGCTACAGATGTGTGTGTATGGATTGAAAAGATGTCTGTGATATACTGGTGAGTGAAAAATGTGAGGGACCAAAATAATATATCACATGACCCTGTGGCTTATATATAGAAAATGCTGTGAACACATTCACAACAAAGCATTCACAGCTGGTTTTATCTAGGTGATTGGAATGAGAATGTAAAGTATTTAGAAATTTTTCCGTAGTAAACTTTACTGCTTTTATAAGAAAAAAATTCCCAAATAAGAAAGAAAAAAGATACAATGATACTAAATATGGGCAGAGAGACCCATATCTGGGATCCAAAAAGAAAAATGGACAGTTCTAAGATAAGCAGGAAACATTAGCCTGAGGCTTATCTCTGTACTTTGAGTCCCTATGTAATAATTTGAGTTCCTACGTAACAAACTGCAGCTTGACTTAGTACATAAACAAACCAAAACCTAATTTAGGAATCTATGCTGTGGAGTGGAGCTTTTTAAACCTTTCTGGTCCTGAGTGCTGCCTGATTCATGAGTCGTTCTTTGCTCTAATGAACTCTGTTAAATTTATTTTGTCTGAAGTTTTTGTTTAACATGGCTAAGATTCAGGCAGAAAGAACAGAAAGAGAGCCAGAAAAGGAACTGCACAGTCTTCCAGCTTCAGGGGAAGCCAACTGGGACACACAGGGGCTCTTCTCTGCTTCTTCTCCTCTGGTTTCCTTTGCACATGGAGCAGCAAGGCTCGTGTTGGGCCAAGGCCAGGCCTGGCATGGAAGGCCTCCATGCTCCAGTGCCTTCTCTGTTCGTTCATCTGTTACTATTTATGGACAGTGATCTGTTAGCGCTGGGATATTGTGGGGTATGATGCCAAACCCCTCCCCTGTTCCTCTCTTGTTTGAACATGTTTGTCTTGGTGGTTTGGTTATTCTAATATCATCCAGAGAAGAGGCAGGAAGGAGTCCACATGAAATGTAGATGCCATGTCCTTGCCCTTCTGCCCACTTGGGCTCTTTTCCTGGGTTACCGTCAACAGGAAGAAATTCAATTCTAGGTGAAAATATAACTGGGCCCTACCTGAGCCCCACAACCTGCTGCTAGACATACAGAGATGAGTAAGGCACAGCTCGTGCCCTGGAAGAGCTTACTGTCCCATGAAGGAGACAATCAAGTACTCAGGTAACTATAGCAAGGTATGTGGGGCAAGACGAAAAAAAATAAAAGTAGTGGAAGAAAGTAGACGGAAATGCTAGAGGAGCCCAGAAGAAGAGCAAATATTTTGAGCTGATGACACCTCATGTAGCCAAGCACTGAGTGGATCTGAAGATTATCCCAAGGAGAATAGAAGTTCTCAAACAAGGGATTGGGTAGAGAGCTGGACACATCTACAACTTCTCTGTTGTAGATGTGTCCAACTTCTCTTCTCTTTCTCTCTTCCCCTCCCTCCCTCCTTCCTTTCTTTCCTTTTTTTTTTTTTTTTTGAGACAGAGTCTCTTGAAATCCTGACCTCAAGCAATCCTCCCACCTTGGCCTCCCAAAGTGTTAGGATTATAGATATAAGTCACTCCACCCAGCCCTTCCTTTCTTTCTTAACAGCTTAACTGTGATTTAATTCATATAATTGCTCCATATTTAGGTATGACCAAGTCAGAATACTATCTTTTTTTTTTTTTTTTTGAAACGAGGTCTTGCTGTTTCCTGGGCTGGATTTGAACTCCTGGGCTCAAGCAATCCTCCTGCCTCAACTTCCAGAGTAGCTTGGACTACAGGAGCATACCACTGCCCCAGGCTTAGAATATTCTTACTTGACTATAATTTTCTTTTTTGATAGGTAGGCAGTTTAAAAGAAACAGAAAGCAGAGCACTACAGGATAGAGTGGCCTGAGCCTAGGACCAAATCCTGCTGCAAAATGGACACCTGGGAATGGAACTTTTTGTTTGTTTGTTTCTTTTTTTTTTTTTTTTTTGTGGAGCTGGGGTCTTGCTATGTTGCCCAGGCTGGCTTTGAACTTCTAGCCAAAAGCAATCCTCCTGCCTCTGCCTCCCAAAGTGCTGGGATTGCAGGCATGAGCCACTGTACCCAACCGATTGGATATCCATATGGAAAAATTAATATTGACCTTACCTCACACTATACATAAAAAAATTCCAGATAGATTATAGAGTTATATGTAAAAGTTAAAAGAATAAAGCTTTTAGAGTGTGACATACATAAATATCTTTATAACCTTGGGGCCAGGAAAGATTTCTTAAATAGAGCCCAAAAATCAATAACCGTAAAGGAAAAGATTGATAAATTGGACTACATTAAAATTCAGAACTTACATTCATCAAAACACACCATTAAGAGAATGAAGGCACAGAGTGGGAGGAGATACAGTCATGCTTAGAAGCCTATTCCAAACTGCCAAGTTTGGGAGCCTCTGGACTAGACCTAAGATTCAAGTCTTTTCCAACACCAGATCTTGCAATTCATTTATTCATTCAACCCAATATTTGCACCATGCCCTGCATGACAAGGCATGCAAAATGAAACTGATCCTTGGGTCTTCAAGAGAGGGGATGCTAAACTTAGCTCTGAAGCCCTATTCCAAGGCAGAAAATGGTCAGCCTCACAAGACAGAGAGGTAAAGAATGAGGAATGGGAGTCGCTTTGGGAAAACATGGCTGAAAAATGTCGCTGGGAGCCACATTGAACTCTGCCTCCTTAGCTGCCGTATCGGCCCCAAATCTGGCCCCTGAGCACGTGAGGGACCAGATCTCAGCATCTGCCCCCACCTCTATCACCCTGAGCTAGATAAATCATGGCAAATGTTTACACCCAGCTTTCAGTACATTTTCTGAGAATTCCTGAAGTTAGCAACTTTCTTCTGGACTTTAACCTATATAGAAACTTCTTTATCACTCGCCTTTTACCACCTCATCAGCCTGCTTCTCCTGAATACTGTTTTTTTCCCTGACCGACTATGGAAAATACAGGTTGTTTTTACTCTCCTGTGCCCTAGCTTGACTTTTCTCATTTAAAGGCCTGTGCTACTTTCTTCAGCAAAGACCTATGTAAAACGTTTACAACTAGTCCGCCCAGCCTCTTCCCTGTGCAGTGGAATGCATGACAAGACTCTGCACTCCATCCAGTGTCTATTTAAACTTTTCTTAGAAATGTCTATTCCTGGCCGGGCTCAGTGGCTCATGCCAGTAATCCCAACACTCCGGGAGGCTGAGGTGGGAGGATGGCTTTGAGCTCAGGAGTTTGAGACCAGCCTAAGTAAGAGTGAGACCTCATCTCTACTAAAAATAGAAAAATTAGCCAGGGGTGGTGGTATGCACCTGTAGCTCCAACTATTTGGGAGGCTGAGGCAAGAGAATCACTTGAGCTCAGGAGTTTGAGGTTGCTGTGAGCTAGGCTGATGCCACGGCACTCTGGCCCAGGCAACAGAGTGAGACTCTGTCTCAAAGAAAAAAAAAATCTGTTTCTGAAGTTTTCTCACCTTCTGCTTGGTCATGTCTAAGAGACCCACAGAATATCTGTCACAGTTGAGGAAGGCCCGGACTGTGTACAGGGCTTTGTGGAACTGTCTCTCAATGTCCGTAAGTTCTTCAAAGACTTTGCTCCCAGACCACAGCAGTATCTGAAGAAATATAAAAACATAGTCTAAGGTTTTAAGGCACAAAGCTGCAGCTCACTTAGCTAGAGAATAACAATTCTGTAAAGTTCTCTAGAGTTTATTTCATTTAACCCTCATAATAACCCAGAGAAATAGACAGGGTAATTATTCCCATTTTATAGACGAAGAAATTGAGGCTCAGAGAGGTGAACTAACTGGCTGGCTTCCATTGAGTCCAACTCTTTCTGTTTCTTGTATCTCATGGGTTGTTGATAAAAATAACATCAACCACTAACTGAGCACCAGTGCCCTATGTCCATTATTTCACTTACTACTGTGGCAATCTTTTCAGGGTGGCACCATAATTATACACATTTTTCAAATGGAGAGACTTGCTCAGGGTCTGAGAACTAGTCCGTGGCTGAGCAGGGGTTCAAATCCAAGCTGTCCAACCACATCCGTGCATCAGAAGAAGGCCATGTCCAGTCTGCTCCCGTGAGCCCAGCCCCTTACCTGGCCACGTCGAGTCTCGCAGTTGTGCAGGTAACTCAGGTGGTACACTTTCATGACTAGATTTGCAAAGTTGAGGTACTTGAGAAGAATCTAAAAATCAAACAGCAGGGAAGAAGATGAGAAGGAAAAATCTCTCCTCTGGCTGCTTCTAGTATCAGCAAATGTCTGAATATTTTAAAAGTTTCATCAGAGGCAATTTGGGCAGATGGATCGTAAGATGCAGGCTCATAAAATGTTGCATAACGAGTGTAAAACACCCAGAACGCAGAATATTGAAGTTGATAAGGGTGGGTTACTGAAAAATAGCTACTACTTCTTGAATTTGACTGTGGTAAGTCAATGTTATATGATCATCACAAGTACCCTGTGAGGTGGAGACTAAACAATCAGCCCCATTTTACAAACAAGAAAACTGAGATTCAGAGGAGTTAAGTAACTTGCCTAAGTCAAACAGCTAGCTATTGGCAGAGCCAGAACAATGATCCCTCCATTCTTGGTTTCAAAGCCCAACATCATAACCATTATTTTGTCCTGCCTCCCTCAGAGAACATCAGACGAATTCCCTGTCTCACAGATAGAGAAACTGAGGCCAGGCCAAATAGCAAGGTCCAGGGGACTCCCTGAGCTGGGAGAATGTGCTGGCGTGGCTAGCTTTAGTTTCCAAAGCATTCTTACCTCTTCGTCTTTGTTGGTGAAGTGGGGTCCTTCCACCTTGTTCACAGCCATGATTATGGCCACCACGTCCTTCCCATTCATTATGGGGGAGGCCAAGATGTTCTTGGTCTGGTACTCTGTGAGGGTGTCCACAAAGTCACAGAAATGCTCATCCTGAAGGAAGGCACAGGCAAGCATGGGTAGGCAAGTAAAGAGCAAGGCCAATACAACAACCCTAAGCCCCTTGTTGACAAGGGAACAAAGACATTCCCATCTGCTCCCCTTCCGCAGGGGCAGGGCAGTCAGATGATTTCTCCCACGGAAGCTTCCAAAATCCAATAGAAGAAGGAGGCCTGAGATGCAGCCGGCTGAGGGCTGTGGAGGAGATGTGTGCAAAGCACTGTGAGGGCCCAGGGGTGGAGTGCAGGGGCTGACTTTGCCTGGGGGACGAGAGGTAGAGAAGGCTTCCTTGAGGTGCTGACAGTTGAGCCTGGACTAGAAACCTGAGTGAGAGCTAAGAGGGAGCCGGGGGGTGGGGGGAGACCTTAGTGGGTACGATAGTGACAGTTACTAGCAGGTATTACCTGCATCATCTCACTTTGATCCTTCCAATACCCTCTGAGGCAGGTGCCACTGGTAGCCCACTCAGAGAAGGGGGGACTGTAACTCAAGGTCAATGTTACTCGTGTGTGTGCAACTTCAGAACCTGCCCTCTTGGGCCGGGCGTGGTGGCTCACGCCTGTAATCCCAGCACTCTGGGAGGCCGAGGTGGGAGGATTGCTTGAGCTCAGGAGTTTGAGACCAACCTGTGCAAGAGAAAGACCCCATCTCTTTAAAAAATAAAAAAAGAAGAACCTGCTCTCAGCTCTGCTGCCTTTCCAGAGAAGCCTGAATAAGGTGGGACTTCCGTCCAGGTCACTGAACAAAAGGATTCATTATTTTCAGCTTTTTAAATAATCCATTTCTAGCACCACACACTGTATATCCCCATCCTACAAATCTCAATGGAAGCCCCACTGTGTGACAGGCCTTATGCTGAGCACTGGTCGTTCAGGTTACTAAGACTCAGGCCAGCTCACAGATAAGTCAATAATAGTAACCCAGGCCATGAGGGCATGGCTGAAAGCTCTGGGAACATAGAGGAGCACACACCCCGCACTCTTCCCCAAAGTCATTTGTACTGCAGTCCATGTGGTCCGAATGAGGAAACAGAGCCTGAACTGTAGTCTTAAATTCAAAAGAATCCACCTTTCTGTTTCCTGGTAGCACTGTGAGGTTTTTAGACTGTCGGCATTGCTTGGGACATAGACCAGCCCAAACATGCATAGTCTATGCTGTTCTGAGAGTGGAAATGTATTTCACAGAGGCAATTCACAGAGCTTTCCTAAAACTCAGTTTGTAGAATCTTTCCACAACCAGACATTCCGAGTGTGATGCTCTGCATCTTTGGAGCGGGATTAAATAAATAGGCAATGCCATAATTATCAGCAAAGCTATTTCAAACCAGGTGAAGGGTAAAGTAATTAAGAGAGGCCTGCTGTGCTCTACTGGAATTAGCATTTCAGGATTAAGCAAAATCTCTAAAGAGGCATTAGCCAAGAAGAGTTTTCTGTGTCATTCTCTGAGGATACTGATGAGTTCCTGAGCACAAGTCTGGGTGGGGCATAGTTAGATTCATTTCATGAAGTCAGTTCAGTTTTGCAATGTGCACTCCTATCAGGGAAAGAAAATACTGGGGTGTCACTTGCATCAGAGGCAGATACTACTAAACCTTCCTGATGCTCTTTCCCACTGAGTTCTCAGCCCTGGAACTTCCCTAGTGAGCACTCCAGTTACCAATTGACTGGCACCTACACGATCACTGTCTTTCCTATATTTTCAGCATATAAAGTGTTCTAAACAACCATGTTACAGAACCTCAGATTATTAGAGGCAGAAGGGGACTTAGAAGCCTTTCAGCTCAAACCATTTATATTAAAATCCAGAAATCAGAGGCCCAGCTAGGGAAAGGCCAGAGTCATTCATTCATTCAGGGAGCAATAACAGAGTGCCTTCTACATGCTAGGCACTCTTCTACATGCTAGGCACTCTTCTACATGCTAGGCACTCTTCTACATGCTAGGCACTCTTCTACACTCTGGGCTATAGCAGTGAACAGAAAGGGTGGATTTCTTGCCCTGGCGAAGCTTACATTCAAATGGGGCAGACAGACAAAAACCAAGTAAACAACTAAGCTTCCACCCTCCAGTTTGTGATAACTGCTTTGAAGGAGATCGACTGAGTGATGCTGTAGAAAGGGAGGGGAAGGATGGCAGGACAAAGCTACAAAACTTTGATGAGGTTTCCAGACTGTCAGCATTGCCTGGGACACAGGCCAGCCGCAACATGCACAGGGCGCCTTGTACGTGCCAGGCACTCTCCTAGACCCTGGGCTACAGCAGTGAACAAGAGGGGTGGATTTCTTGCCCTGGTGAAGGGAGGCCTCTGTGAAGCCATAGCACTAAGCAGAGAGGAGAAGGGTCAAAGGGACCACACATGTGGAGCATGGTCCCAGCAGACAGCACAGAGAATGCAAAGGCCAGGGGGTAGGAATGAGCTCTACCCATTGGAGGAACAGAAAAAGTATCAGTATAGCAGAAACACAGAGAAGGAGAGGGAGAGGCAGAGTAGAGGGTAGGGAAGTTAGAGAGGTGGGCAGGGGCCAGAGTCTGCAGGACCTTGGAGGATGGTAAAGAGTTTAGATTTTAAAGTGCAATGCTTGGCCGGGCGCGGTGGCTCACACCTGTAATCCTAGCTCTCTGGGAGGCCAAGGTGGGCAGATTGTTTGAGCTCAGGAGTTCGAGACCAGCCTGAGCAAGAGCGAGACCCCATCTCTACTATAAATAAAAAGAAATTAATTAGCCAACTAATATATATAGAAAAAATTAGCCGGGCATGGTGGTGCATGCCTGTAGTCCCAGCTACTTGGGAGGCTGAGGCAGCAGGATTGCTTGAGCCCAGGAGTTTGAGGTTGCTGTGAGCTAGGCTGACGCCACGGCACTCACTCTAGCCTGGGCAACAAAGTGAGACTCTGTCTCAAAAAAAATAAATAAATAAAAAAATAAAGTGCAATGCTTCTCATTCCTAGATTCCCCAATTCACCTTTTCAAACATTCACAGTGGGCTGAGCACAGTGGCTTATGCCTATAATCCTAGCACTTCGGGAGTTGGAGGCAGGAAGATTGCTCAAGGCCACCAGTTCAAGACCAGCCTGGGCGACATAGAAAGACCCCTGCCTCTGGCTCTAGAGGGTATGCCCAGTAGTCACAGCTATCAGGAGGCTAAGGCAGGAGGATCCCTTGAGCCCAGGAATTAGAGATTATAGTGAGCTATGGCCAGGGTGCACTCCAGCCTGGGTGACAGAGTGAGACCCTGTCTCTAAAAACAAACAAACAAAGCAAAAACAGTGATGATGAGATAGACTATTTATTGAATAATGATGATGTATTAGGCCCAGAGCCAGACAACTTAGATATACTACCTCATTCACTCTCTCATGTCAACCCTGCCAAATAGAACTGAACTGTCGTCATCCGCATTTTATAGACAACTCCCTTGCTGGTAAGTGGCACAGCTGCTCTACTCATTCATTCATTGATTGGTTCATTGATTCACTGATTGATTCATTGATTAATTGAATCATTCATTCATATTTACCAAGCACTGGCTCTGTGCCAGGCATTGGATCTGACAAGATCAGTAAGATGAGGTTGTTCTTATTGGTTCTCATGGAATAGTGGGATATCATGTAAAACATGAGCCCAAATTTAAACCACAATGTGAAGCAGACACCCATAGGATGGGGGATAATAACCTGGGCACCTAGAGAAGGAGGGACTTTTTCTATGAGTGGCTTCAGGGACCACTCAGTACACTGTCAGTAGTTGAAACCTCTATGAGCCTCTATGAGCCTCAGTTTCCTCTTTGGTAAAGTCAGCACGTTGGATCAGGTCCTCCTTGAGGTTGTTCTGGTCTAGCATGCTGGGTCCCAGGTGTCATAGGAAGGGAAGGAGAGCAGGGGCCGACAACAGATGTGAGAGTCTCTCAGCTCCAGTCTTCGGAAATGAGATTTATTGGCCATGGGAAGTACTGGGGAAGGACTGTCATTTAGTTGTTCATGCGCTCAATAAACTGAATGAATACCCCCTCTGTTCCAGGCACTGGACTAGATGCGGGGGGACCAGCAGGGAGTAACACAGACAGGGACAGACAGGCTTCATAGGCTTTCCTGCTCAGAGAAAGGGGAAATAAATCCTGAATGGCAAGTAGCGTTTCCAGAGTTACTAATATAACTACAGGATGCCCAGTTAAATTTGAATTTCAGATAAACAATAAATCATTCTTTAGTGTAAGTATGTCCTAAATATTGTATGAGACATACTTATACTAAAATTTTATTGTTTCTTTATCTAGAATTCAAGCCTAACTGGCCATCTTAGAGGGGGTAAAGAGGTTCAGCACAGTCCTGAAAAACCCTATTCTTGATTTCACATTGCAACAATGCAATGGTTGCAACAATTTCTCAGGTTTCCTGCAGGCCAAGAGTATCACTTGGTGGTGGTTCAGGAATGATCCAGCTCCCAGTCCACAAACATTTTCTTCCTCCTCCTCCACCCAATTCCCAGAGTCCTGTCCAGAGCCATAAATTAAGAGTTTCTGAAGCAAACACATGCAAACACAAAGTACACAAGGATGGCTGGCCTGGACTGACTTCCCCCCCAGGCATGAGTCATTGGCCAGGCAGACTGACCCAGGCCCGAAAGCTTCCAGAGAAGGTCAGGCATGGCTTCCAGGGTGAATTGTTAGGGAACAGGAAGCAACCCTCTATCCCTTAGCACAGAAACTCAGCAAACTGGTAAGTTAGAATCTTCTAGAATCAGAGAAGCTTCCTAAATCCTCAACGCCTCTTAATGCCAGGGTCTATAGAAACTCTCAGCAGCTCTCTTCTCTGCCTTCCCACAAACAGAATCTAAATTGAAAGTTTCAAGGACAAGACTGGATTCAATTTCCACACAGACCTGGTAAAGCATGCATCACTTGGAATAGATCCTCAACCACATCAAAATAGTCATCATACTCACAAGCAAGAGCTCGCCATTACAATGTGACAAGAATACTTCTACATAAGAAATAATTCTCTCCTTTAATTCTTACAACAAAGCGGCGAGGTAGATATTATCACCCCATTTCATAAATTAGAAAATGAACCCAGACAGGCTAAATGATTTGCCAAGGCCATATTCTTAGAAAGTGACAGTGTCATGAATTCACACCCAGATCTGACTTCAAAGCCTAAGAGCTTAACTCTCTGCTGTATGATTCAAAATGACCTTTCTTCAATAACACCCAGTGCAGTGCCCTCACTTTATAGACGAGCAGGGAGTATAGGCCAGCAGAGCGGGTTAGGTGTGGGCTCCAGGCCAGAGCACCTGGGTTCAAATTCCCAGTCTGCCATTTTCTCTGTGTAACCCTGAGCATGTTCCCAAAGCTTTCTGGGTTTCAGTTTCATCATCAGGGAAACAGGCATAATAAGAGTTACGACATAAGATTGTTATCAAGAGAAGTGGGTGAGACAATCCATCCTGGCCACAGTTAAAGCCCAGAGAGTTGAAAGCACCTGAAGTGGAGGGCCATTGCCCCACCCCTGCACGCCCCAGGGGACCCCCCCCTGCCCAGGATCACCTGTGCTTGGTTTATCTATTAAATAAAACGGTTGGGGCCGGGCGCGGTGGCTCAAGCCTGTAATCCTAGCTTTCTGGGAGGCCGAGGTGGGCGGATCGTTTGAGCTCAGGAGTTCGAGACCAGCCTGAGCAAGAGCGAGACCCCATCTCTACTATAAACAG
This sequence comes from Mirza zaza, assembly GCA_008750895.1. Classification (NCBI taxonomy): domain Eukaryota; kingdom Metazoa; phylum Chordata; class Mammalia; order Primates; family Cheirogaleidae; genus Mirza; species Mirza zaza. Next base: position 36,587 of record VSMD01063231.1, on the reverse strand, counting down.
AAAGAAATTAATTGGCCAACTAATATATATAGAAAAAATTAGCCGGGCATGGTGGCACATGCCTGTAGTCCCAGCTACTTGGGAGGCTGAGGCAGCAGGATTGCTTGAGCCCAGGAGTTTGAGGTTGCTGTGAGCTAGGCTGACGCCACGGCACTCACTCTAGCCTGGGCAACACAGCAAGACTCTGTCTCAAAAAAAAAAAAAAAAAAAAAACGGTTGTATAACAGCCTCTGAAGCCTCTTCCTCGCCTCTCTTTCAGACCCTCAATCTGAAATAAGGCCAGAGGGAAGGTAAGCATAAAGTCCCACGATGTCCAGGGGCTGAATCTTGGAAATGACCGAACACCACTCCTGATGTGGTGGGCCCTGCAGTGGTAGGCCATTCTTTTGGGTGAGACAGGTCTAAAGAAATGGTTGCATAATTACTTGTCTGTGAATCTTTTTTGTTTATTTTTTCTTTCAGAGACAGAATCTTACTCTGTTGCTCAGGCTGGCGTGCAGTGTGGTGTGATCATAACTCACTGCAGCCTTGAACTCCTGGGCTCAAGCGATCCTCCCACCTCAGCCTCTTCCTACAGTGCTGAGATGATAGGCGTGAGACACCATACCCAGCTGCGGACTGTGAGTGTTTTATGCCAAGTATTTTCTGAGCACCTGCTTTATGCCAGACACTATGCTCCGTCCTGGGGTAAATGCCTGGTGGATAAAGCAGAGATGGTCCCTGGCCTCAGGCCTCGTCGTGATAAGTGGTTCTAGGGAGGAGACTATTACAGGGGGATCAAGGAGGGCCTCCCTGAGGAAGGGGCTTTTAAGCTGAGATCTAAAGGATGAGTAGGAGTTGGCTGGCAGAGGGCTCCATGGAGAACTGCATTACATACAGCCTTTAAAGGCCAATGTTCCAGAGAGGAGGAATGATTTGCCCCAGGTGATCAAAGAGATCTTTGTCAGAACTGCCCTTAGAATCTCATGGAACACTGCACTCTTAGAAGAAAGAGCCACATGCTTAACTGAGTGATCAATGTTAACATTTCCAGTAATGGGACCGACTGCCATTATGCCTTCTCATGTAAAGCATGAAGAAAAACACATTGGTGCTGTGTTATTCCTGCCAGAAATGCAGGACCTGAGTCTAATCATGAAGAAATATCAGACATGGCCAAATGGAGGGACATTTCTGCAAAATATTTGCTTCGTATCCTTCAGACATTCTCAGGAACTTTCAGATTCAAGGAGACCAAGAGACAGTGCCACCTGGGCATAATTGAGACTATTGGAAAAAAATCCAAAATACTGCTTATTAGATAATGGTGTTGTATCAATGTTACATTTCCAGAATTTGATCATTGTACTGTGGATAGGGAAGAAATGTCTTTGTTCTGGAAACACACAGTTAAGTACTTAGGGACAAAAGGTCATGATGTCCTCAACTTCCTCCCAAATGAGTCGGAAAAAAATGGAAAGAGCTCAAAGGTGGCAGGATGGTAAGGATTAGTAAATTTGGATGGAAGACACACAGTTCTTTGTATTATTTGAAACTCTTTTGTTAAGTTTGAAACTTTTTTTCAAAATAAAGAGAAGTAAATAAGTCAAGTAAGAAAGAGAAGCACCACGATGTCACCAGCCCAGTGTTGGTGGCCATGGCCAACAGCTCCCCACCCCACGTGCACCCCAGCGCCCCATGGGCTAGGCCTCACTGCCCTCTCTCTCATGGGGAAGAGAGTACCTCTTCTGTGTTGGGGACGTTGGCGATCTTTTTAGAGTGTGCAACGTGGCCCACGACGCCCATGTCCAGAGGGAAGACAATCTCCTGGTCCGGCATCACCAGGCAGTCCTCCAGGGCGGCGTCCTTGTGCACGTTGAAGAGCCGGGTGGCCAGCTCCGCGATGCCGTTGCGAGTTCTGTACATGAACAGGCTCATGCGGTCCGCCTGCAGGAGGAAGCTCAGCTTCTTCATGACGTTGAAGACGCTTTTGTCGGTCTGTAAGTTCTCCTGGAAGTCCCGCAGGAGATCAAAAATGATTTCACTCTCCTCTACGCTGCTCAGGGAGTGGTAAGTGTTGAAGTCCACGGCTGCCTCCTTGGCCCCGAGAAGGTCTGAGATGACCTTGGCCCGGTAGCGGACATTGTAGTACTGTTTGGCAAAGCCAATATTTGAGTCCAGGAACTTCTCCACCTCCTCTGCTGTCACCTCCTCCATGGCTGAGAATTCCACTGGCTACTGCTGTGGAGGGGCCGAGCCTGAGGCCTTCTGCGCGTGGTTTTGCTGTCCGCGGCAAGTGGAATGTGCCCCTCCAATCGGGACTTCTCTGGGTCTGGTCTGTAAATTGCACTGAGACAGCTGCATAGGAGCGGGAAAGAGCTCGGGAGATTAAGTCATTAATATTTCTCGAGAACAAGGATTATGGGGATCAGTGTGTTCGAGATGCTGCAGGGCCCCAGCAGGGAGAAGGTAAGAATTCTCTTTTCACCGTGGTCTACTAAGAGCTCAGAAGAGATTTCTGCATGGAGCTAAAGCACAGACTGCAAACTGACAGCACAGGGACAACCTGCTACTTGCAGACATGTTTTCTCTGCCTTCTGTGGTAGTTTTCTGAAACATTGAACATACGAGCCTGACATTTACTGTTTAGGGAGATTTGATTAGCTTCTCTGCCCACATTCCTTCATGTCAGGAAGGGCTGGAGCTGAGAGATAGCTGCCCACCAGCCTCACTGTACCCCTGGCCCTCAGCCCACCCTTCCATCCCCTTCCTCGATTCTCCCAGTGGACCTACCACTTGCACAGCCACTTGGCCTGCTCCCCTCGGCTGCATCATGGGTCTGGTAGCTATAGACTCGGATTTCACAATCTCTGCACTACAGTCTTTCCCAGCTTTAGATTTCAAGGACTTTCTTTTTCTTTTTTTTTTTTTTTTTTGAGACAGAGTCTCACTCTGTTTCCCAGGCTAGAGTGCCATGGCGTCAGCCTAGCTCACAGCAACCTCAAACTCCTGGGCTCAAGCAATCCTGCTGCCTCAGCCTCCCGAGTAGCTGGGACTACAGGCATTCGCCACCATGCCTGGCTAATTTTTTTCTATATATTTTTAGTTGGCCAATTAATTTCTTTCTATTTTTAGTAGAGACGGGGTCTTGCTGTCGGGTCAGGTTGGTTTCGAGCTCCTGACCTTGAGCGATCCGCCCGCCTCGGCCTCCCAGATTGCTAGGATTATAGGCGTGAGCCCCCGTTCAAGGACTTTCTCATTTTGGCATTCTAAGGGCTCTCATGAAAACAACACACCTTTCATGTTTTTTCCTTTATTACAAAAGTCATACATGTTCACTGTAGAAAATACACAAGGAAGACAATTAAAATCACCCATAATCTTGCTACTCAGAGGTACCCTCTAATTAACATTTCACTTTCTGTCCATCTCATAGAAGCTTAACCTTAAATATCTTTTTCCTTTCAACCCATTTGATCTTTCTCTTGGCACTCTTAATGTGATTTCTCTCTAGCTCCAGCCTGTACTTTCCTGGGTTGTCTGTCAGAAATGCACACGATGCTCCAGATGCAGGATTCACTGTCAACTCCAGTGAATCTTAAAATACCAGAAGGTGGAAGGGGAAGGTGGAAACTTAACTTTAGTTTCCATGAACGTATCTGCCAGAGCCTGGCATCACCACCTGGTAAACACTGTGGAATGCCTGATCATAGGGAGTTGCTGGCACTTTGGCCTTAGTAAATCATTTTTGTTGGAAAGTAGATTACTTCCTTTATTGCAGAGTATAATGAGTGCTTGAGGCTGCACCCATCCACACTGTGTGCACAGCAGCCCCCTGGCCTGCCAGCCCACGCAGCAGCCCGGACCTCCCAGACACTCCCACTGTAACTGCTGGGAGCCCTCTGTCCCAGGGCACTTACTTCCCCAGCTCTCCACACGCCATCGCCGGCTTCTTCCTTTTAGTACTTTTTTCCTTTTGAAAAACTTTTAGTAGATTTAGGGGGTCCAAGTTGAATTCCATTACAAGTATATATTAGTATTATTTCATATATAGTGGTGAGGTCTGGGCTTTTGGTGTACCCATCGCCCAGATAGCGTACCTTGTACCCCCATAGCTGTACCCATTTTTTTTCATCCCTCACCCCCACCCTCTCTCCCCTGCCACTGCCTTCTTAACCAGGTCCCAGTTCATGCTGGTCATCTGTAGTTATCTTATCCCAAGCAGCCCCTCGACTGTCTCCTCCCCAGCTCCTGCCTGTCATAGCATCCTATTTATTTCCTTTTTATGGTAAAAAATAAAAGGAGGGGGGGGACAGGTGGAGGGCTATGAGGAGGGGTGTTCAGTTGCCTTGTTTTTGTTGAGACAGAACCTCACTCTGTCCCCCAGGGAAGAGTTTAGGGATGCCATCGTAGCTCACTACAACCTCCAACTCCTGGCCTCCCAGAGTGCCAGGATTATAGGTGTGAGCCACCACGCCCAGCCTATTTCCTTTATTACATTTATTACTATCAGAAATTATCATGTTTATTTTTTGTTTCCTTGTCCTATTGTCTTGTCTTCCCACTATACTGTGAGCTTCTTGAGGGCAGGGACCTGTCAGGTGGCCTTGCAGGGCTGCCTGGCACATCCTGGCACATCCACATTCAGCATTGTGATATAGTGAGATGTTTATTTCATCTTCAACTCTGTTCCCTGACATTCAACTTCTGAAATCCTTAGAATCCCCCAAGTGATGTCTTTGTATGCTAATGATTGACTGGCAGCTGGCAGCCCCTAGCAGCTTCAGGATGGAAAGACCTAGCCACAATTAGAGGGCTAAGACTTCTAGCCCCACCCCCCAACCTGGAGGAGCAGAGAGGGGCTGAAGGTTGAGTTGGTCACCAATGGCCAGTAGTTTAATTACTCCTACATAACAAAGCCTCCATAAAAACTCAAAAGGATGGCGGGGCACAGTGGCTCATGCCTGTAATCCTAGCACTCTGGGAGGCCCAGGCGGGAGGATCACTTTGAGCTCAGGAGTTTGAGACCAGCCTGAGCAAGAGTGAGACCTTGTCTCAAAACAAACAAACAAACAAACCTCAAAAGGACAGGGTTTAGACAGCTCCTGGATAGCTGAACACTTGGGAGTTCCCTGAGCGTGGTGCACCTGGGGAGGGCATGGAAGCTCCGAGCCCCTTCCCCTGTACCTTGCGCTATCATCTCTTTATCTCTATCCTTTGTAATATCCTTTATAATAAACCAGTAAGTGTAAGTAAGTTTTCCTGAGTTCCTTGAGCCACTCTAGCAAATTAATAGAACCCAAAGAGAGGGTCATAGGAAGCCCAACTTGAAACTGGTCAATGAGAAGTTCCAGAGGCCCAGACTTTCAGCTGGTATCTGAAGTGGGGGGCAGTCTTGTAGGACTGAGTCCTCAACATGTGGGATCTGAGGCTATCTTCAGGTGGACAGTGTCAGAATTGAATTAGAGGCTCCCTGGTGAGCCAGGCATGGTAGTGCATACCTGTAGTCCCAGCTACTTGGGAGGCTGTGGTGGGAGGATCAGCCTGGACAACATAGCAAGATCCCCATCTTAAGAAAAACAAAACAAAACACTATAGCACCAATATTCTCACGCAGTCTTCCAACCAAGTACTAACCAGACCCAAACCTGCTTAGCTTCCAAGGTCAGGAGAAATAAGGCAGGCACATGTAGAGTGATATGGCCATAGACTTTTTTGTTTGTTTGTTTACTTTACAAAATATGAATATCTTTCAAAAGTATCTCACATTCATTTTAATGACTGCAGAGCATCCCACCTTATGGAGGTACAGAATACCATAGTGCCACCCTCCACAGTGGGGTTTCTCAGCCTTGGCACTACTGACATTTTGAGTCCAGTAATTCTTTGTTGTAGGAGGCCTTTCCCTCCTGGCCTGCCAAACCCCGCCATCCCTGGGAAGCCATGGAAGAGAAGACAGTTTCCCTCACCATGTCAGCGAGCCCTTAGAACTTCCAGAACAGCCTTGTTGCTCTCAACCCTCATTTTATACTTACTTACCTTGGTTCACTCCCATATTTCACTGGTGCTTACCCTTCACCTAGAGTTAATGCCAGTTCCTAATTGTGTTGCCACCTGTTGACTTAGTGACTTTATACAGCTAGATGTGTTTCCTGTTGGGTCCGTGTCCCTAGAGCTTGGCCAGTCAGTCTGTGAAGTTCTCTTTATTAATATTTTACCTTGAGGGTTTAACTTGGGTCCACGAATGAGCCAGGTAAAATTTTTGTCCTTATGTACATTTTAACCTTATGTGTATTTTTCTAAAGCTCAGATTCTGAAAGGAATCTATAACTCACAAAGAGCTGGGAACTCTGGGTAATCCTGAAAAGTCAGGTGAAATCAGGTCCTAAGTACATGCTTTTTGACAATAGCTGGAGAAAGGCAACAGGCAGGAGGGGACACTTAGGCACTGGAACCAGAGATAACTGAGTTTGAATCCTTTTCCTACAATTTACAAGCTTTGATTTGGGGCAAATTACTTAATTTACTCATTTGCAAATTGTAGGTAACAATAATACTTTACAAAGCTGTTGTGGGGAATAGACATAGTCTATGCTTTGAACATGGTTGATGGCCAGATCTCAATAAACGTAGCCATTAATGTAAGCTAAGTATGAGGCAGTGATGGTCGGTAAAAAGTAAAAGTAATACAAATATGCCTATTTTCCCTATTCTATTTAACCAAAACTTTATTATTTTTCTTTTTATAAAGTAATATTTCTTTGTGTTATGGATAAGAGAATATAGGTAAACAAAAAGATAGATATAACAGTACCACCCAGAGAAATATTTTGATATATATCCTTCTCTTCCGATCATATAATTTAAAAAATGTAACTATGGTGGTGCAACACATATTTTGTCTGTTTAACAACATATGCAAACATCTTTTTTTCTTTCCACAGGTGTTTATCTCAAAATACATAAACATATTTCTGAACCACTAAATATACTTTTACCATGTTATTTTATTTATTTATTTTGAGACAGAGGATCACCCTGTCGCCCCAGTTACAGTGCAGTGATGCCATCACAGCTCACTATAACCTCAAACTCCTGGGCTCAAGTGATCCTCCTGCTTCAACCTCCCAAGTAACTGGGACTACGGGCACATACCACCACATCCAGCTGATGTTTTCTACTTTTAATAGAGACGAGGTCTCACTTTTGCTCAGGCTGGTCTCAAACTTCTGAGCTCAAGTGATCTTCCTGCCATGGTCTACCAGTGCTAGGATTATAGGTGTGAGCCACTGTGCCCAGGTGATTTTTAATGGCCTCATAGACTTCCACTGGGTCACCATACCTTAGTTTATTTAATATATTTCCAAGTGTTGATTATTTAGATTGTTTCTAATTTTTTTAAGTGAACATTGTATAGTTAAATCTTTTTACATTTGCTTGATTATTTTCTTATCTTCTTAATCAAAAACTTGACCAGAAAGGTAGAACAAGGTCACTATTAATCCTTTAAGATGTTGTCCTGGCTATCCAGAAATCTGAGTTTAAATAAAGAAATCATGGCAAAGTCAATATTTTAAGGCAGAGCTCATGTTTCGTTTTGAAAGACCATTTCCCACAGCTCTTAGCCCGAGGCTCTGAAAGAGCAGACATGGGATGCCGGGGCTCATCCCTGTGAAACATCAAATAACAGCTCACTTTCTGTATTTAAATATTTGTAATGAGTGATTTGTGCTCCTTCACCCTGGGTGTAAGAGTCACATTACTTTTCTTTCTCCAAATCAAATTTTAAATGCTCCAAGCTCCAACCCCATGGTGCTGGCAGGATATTCAACTCCAGTAATTATTGTAACTGATGCCCACCCCAGGGTCATGTGGAAGCCTGTTGGGCTAACTTAGTCAAAACCCATAAAATCCCTCTAACCTTTAGCCTGCTCTGGCGCCAGAAATGTGTCCCTTATCCAAGCTGGTATGGCCCTGGAAAGGCTAGCAGTTGTGCTCTTAGCCAGGGATCCGGGTCCTTACTACGGCTAGGGCCTCCTACCCCCAGGCTCCAGCCTCCCTGGGGCACCAACAGCCAGGCTTGTAGGAGACCCTCCCAGCCCTCCAGGGCAGGGAGAGCCCCAGGATCCTGTAAAGCTTAGTCCCATCTCAATCGTGGGAGTGGTTCTCAAAAATCTCCCCTCGCCCTGACCATGTGGCCTTCCATTCTCTCCCCTTCTGTAACAATTCAGCCTAATTTCTATGCAAGGCCAAAAGCAGAGTTGCTTTCTTGAGCCTGAGAATAGTTGCTCTCTGCCCTTCCACGCAGTGATCACAAAGTCATCCTAAAGGCCCAAGGCGCTCCAGGAACTGGGGGAGGGGGCAGAGTACACACTCCTGTAATCATTCAAAGCACCATTTGTAATATTGAAAGAATAAAAACAACATAAATGTCCATCAGTGCTTAAATAAACGATATATCCAAACAGTGGAATACTATGCAACTGCTGGAGCCAAAGACAACCATAACAATGTTTCCCGTCCCACATGTTCTTCTTGCAATGTGACTCTGTCACTTCACCCCTTGACATTTGAGGTCTATTTTCTTCCCCTTGAAATTGGGCAAATTGTTGACTTTCAACCAACAGACTGAAATAGAAGTGAAGCTGTGTGACTTTTGAGGCTAGATCTCAAAAGTCTATATATACAGTGTCCGCCTGTACAGCCTTTATGGAGCTGTATGGAGCTGAGACGCTAGCTCTTGAAGCCTTCAGCTACCATTTAAGCTACAGACTGTCCTGAAGCTGCTGTGGGGTGAGGAAGCTCAAACTAGCCCCTACAGAAAGACACATGGAAGGGCCCTGTGACTGCATGAAGGAGGAAAGCTGTCCAGACGGCTGTCAGCTGCTTCAGTCCCCATTCTGTCCCAACTCAAGCCACTATCTAGGGTACACTGCACCTCTCTGAGAGGGCCCAAGCCAGAACCATCCAGGCAAGCCCTTACCAAATTCCTGGCCCATAGAAACTGTGAGAAAAAACAAAAGGATTATTGTTTTAAGTCACAATGTCTTGGAGTGATTTACTCAGCAATAGGTAACCCAAAAGCAGCTTTCTACGCACTGATTTGGAATAATCTTCAAGGTATAATTTAAAAAAACAGAATGGTATATTTTATATGCTCCTTTTGTTTTTTTTAAAAATATATATATATGTATATAGAGAGAGTCTTGTATATGTACAGAATAGTGGTTTGCCAACCCTAGGTGTGCTTAGAATCTCCTGAGGGGGGAGGCTTTTAAAAGATATCAATGTCTAAGTCCACTCTACATCAATTAAATGATAATATCTGGAGGTGGACTCAAACATCATCGTTATCTTTTAAAAGTTCCTCAAGATTTCTTCCAAAAATTTTTGGGCTAAAAAAAAGAAAGAAGTGAAAAGTTTATTTTTAAAAAGAAAAAGAAAAAAGTAAAAATAAAAGTTCCCTAAGAGATTCTAATGAGCATATTCCTACATAAGAGAAGTGTAGAAAAAAAAAAAAAAAGAAAGATTCTAATAAGCATCGAGAATTGAGAATTGCTGGTATAAAATAAACCTGGAAGGCAACACAGGAAACGGGTGCTGTTTTTGCTTCTAGAAAGGTACACAGGGTCAATGTGCCTCACTTTACTAAACAAAAAGAAAAAAAAAAAAGAAAAGGTAAAATGGAAAAGTACAGAGGTGTAAGAGTGAGAGATTTACTTTTCACTGTAAACTCTTTGACCTTTTGAATTTATCTACTTTTTAAGTGTTACCTATTTTCAAGAACAATCAAGTTAAAAATTTTTTTTTAAAAAAAGTAAAACACCTATAATGGTGAAAACAAATCCTGGATAGCATACCAGGAATAAATAGCCCATTCAATCGTGGGAGTCAGTGAGTGAATGGGTCCAATGGGGCCTCGGAGGAAGTGACCCGTCCTACCTGGCCAGGGTAGGTGATCAGGAGGTGTTGAGAAGGTGATTCTGAAAATGGCACCTAACCTGAAATGACTTCTTTGCTGGCCCACAATGCCCTTAGTGAATACATCATTTTAATTACTCTTTGGAAAAGCTGTTTGTGATAGAATAAGGCTATAAAATGCAGCCCTTGGGCTATCAGCCACCCCTATGAACCCTGAAACCAACAGGAGGAAAAATGCCCAGGCTCAGACAGGAGGGATACAGAGATGTAGGTGCTGGCTGGCTGGGCTGCTGACCTGCTGTTATCCAGGAAAAACAGATTATTAGCCAGCTCTCCATTAGCAGAGATTTGGTTATTGTTTCCTCTCTCTGATTACTGCTACAGAACACTGGAGCATCAGTGAAGGTAAGATACCATGGCAGACCAATGTCTAGCTCCATGGGGCCCCTGCAGGTATGTGTGTAGGGCCAGGAGGGACCACTAAACTTAAACAGCAGCCTGGGATGCTGACCTAGGAGGGAGAGAGGCACCCATGGCTGACCTACAGCTTCTTCTCTAGCACCTTTCCCTGGTGGGGCATAGCTGCATATTCTTGGGTTTTGGCTTCTGACAGCTCACACTTCGAAATCCACTACTTGTTGGCTATTAATACATCTGCGGTCTTCAATCTCCGGGGCCCAAGGACCAGTACAGGTCTGTGCCTGTTAGGAACTGGGCTGGATGGTGGGACAGCAAGTGAAGTTTCATCTGTATTTACAGCCACTCCTCATTGCTCACATCAGCACCTGAGGTCCATCTCCTCTCAGATCAGTGGTGGCATTAGATTCTGGGTTATGGTGAGTTGTATAATTATTTCATTATATATTACAATGTAATAATAATAGAAATAAAGTGCACATTAAATGTAATGGGCTTGAATCATCCCGAAACCACCCCCCTCCATCTGTGGAAAAATTGTCTTCCATGAAACTGGTCCCTGGTGCCAAAAAGGTTGGGGACTGCTGGGCTACATGACCTTGGTAAGTAACAATATTCTGAGCTCCCATTTCTTTATCTGTAATGCAGATTAATAAGTAATATGCATGGAATAAAAGAAAGAAAATGAGAGGCCTGGCGCGGTGGCTTACACCTATAATTCTAGCACTCTGGGAGGCCGAGGCAAGAGGATTACTTGAGCTCAGGAGTTCAAGACCAGCCTGAGCCAACAGCAAGACCGTCTCTACTAAAAATAGAAAAATTAGCCAGGCATTGTGGTTCACACCTGTAGTCCCAGCTACCTGGGAGGCTGAGGCAGGATGATCACTTAAATCCAGGAGTTTGAGGTTGAAGCGAGCTATGATGACGCCACTGCACTCTAGCCCAGGAGACAGAAAAAGACCCTGTCTCAAAAAAACCCCAAAAAACAAAAAAAAAACAAAAACAGAAAGAAAGAAAAGATAAAGAAAGGAAGAAAAAGAGAATGATAGACATTATTAAATCTGACCGGTCTTTATTACATGCAAGGCTGGGGGCAGATTCTCACGTTTGAATGGCTTAGTTAGTGTAATGGTTAAAGAGTTGGCTTTGCAGACAGATGTGACTGGGTTAAAATCATGCTACTGTCGCTTATCAACTGTGAGACCTTGGGCAAGTTACTTAACATCTCTAAGTCTCATTTCCTCACTCATAAAAGAAGAATCATAACATAGTACCTCCTCTAAAGCTGCTATGGGGACTGAATAAAATAACGAACATAAACAGTTACATGCAGGCACATGATAAACATCCTGAAATTGGCAACTGTTCCTATTCTGGTTGTCATGCAATCTATAGCGAGTGGACAAAGTACTTTACACCAGTGGCTCTCCAGGACTCTGGGTGCCAGGCCATTAATTACCTGTCCTTTGAAAGGTGGAAACATTGATGCTTATTGGCATGAAGTGATTTGTCCCCAGCCATAAGGGGCAGCATCAGGAGTAGAATCCAGTTCTGATTCCTGATACGGCTTGTGACTTCTGGAAACTCTGAATCTGATGGGTGACAGAAACGTGGGGATCATCTCTGCATAAGAAAAGGAGTTCCTTAAATGACCTTGAAGAGGTTCATTGGGAAGGGAAGGAAAGGAAGTCAACCCTGCTGCCTTTAGAGGTCCTCTCCACACCATCCGGTGCGCCCGTGCAAGCTACCAACAAGGTGAACAAATGAACACATGAATACATACTCGATATCAGATACTGACCAGCTCGGGGCGGATAATGAAATCAAGAGGGCACGATGGGATGCGACTGGCTGGCTAGTTTACGTGGGGTGGTCAGGGACGGCCTCTCTGTGGAGAGGACCGACGTGTGGGCTGAGACCTGAGCGACAAGACGACACCAGGTAGCTGTCGCGACAGAGAACACGCTTGGCGGGCACAGGGCAGGGTGGGTGAGGGCAGGGAGGGGACAGGCAGGGAGGGTCGCTTTAGCGCGCAGGGCCTCCAGGGCATGGGCAGGGCTTGGTTTTATCTATAAACAGCATGGAAAGCCACTGAGGGTTTTAAACAAGATTGGAATTACATTTTATATTTATTTTTTACATTTTCATCACTTTTTATTTTTAAGACAGAGTCTCACTCTGTTGCCCAGGCTAGAGTGAGTGCCGTGGCGTCAGCCTAGCTCACAGCAACCTCAAACTCCTGGGCTCAAGCGATCCTTCTGCCTCAGCCTCCCGAGTAGCTGGGACTACAGGCACGCGCCACCATGCCCGGCTAATTTTTTCTATATATATTAGTTGGCCAATTAATTTCTTTCTATTTATAGTAGAGACGGTTCTCGCTCTTGCTCAGGCTGGTTTCGAACTCCGGACCCTGAGCAATCCGCCCGCCTCGGCCTCCCAGACATTTTCCTCACATTTTAGAAAGAGCCTTCCGGTTACCGGGATCTCTAGTGGAGAATGAGTTACTGTGGGGCAAGAGCCGGTAACACGCCAGCTGACCTGTTCCCACGCAGGGGCGCAGCTTCCCCTTGTAGCGATACAACAGTGCGTGGGAGAGGGAACCGGGTCCCAAGGAGTCTGGGGTAGAGACGGCCGCAGACACACGCTGAGCACGTTATAACCCCAGGCAGAGCGCCTCCGCGTCTCCCGCGGTTAAAGCCTAGGACGGTAATCTGCTCACTCAGCCAAAGACTGATCGCCTTAGGGGAGGGAGGAGCCAAGAACGCAGGGCCCCGTGAGCCCTTCTGCCCAGGGCGGCCAATCGCGAGGAGGAGAGCGGCCAGGGGGGCGGCACCCTCGCCGGTCCTGACCCAGTCATTGGCTGGTGGCCGCGTCGCTCGCTCGGCAGAGCCACGTGACTGCCACGGCCGCGGGCAAGCTCCCGCTCCGTCTTCCGTGCCTCTCGGGGGCCGGGCGATGGGCGGGGAAGGGGGCCGGGCGGGTCTGCCTGTGCCCGCGCCGCCGTGTCTCCTCCGCCCGGCCACGGCGGAGGACGCGCCGCGGAGCCTCGTCGCGTAGGGCGGCCCGGACCGGAGAGGTGAGGAGAGGCGAGGGGACAGGGGAAGATCGCGGGAGCGGTGCCGGCCGCCAGGCGGTCAGCGGGCCCCTCTTAGGGCCACCCTGGCTCGGGCTCCAGGTGGAAGCCCAGACACACGGTCGCCGCGGGCGTCGTGCCCGCCGTGGGAGGTGGGCGTGCGTAGCGGTTGCTTCCCGGCGGGCAGGGCGGCAAGTGGCACCCCACCGCCGGCGATCCGGGCCCCGCTCCTCGGGCTGAGGGCGGCCCACCCTCCACCTCACACATCTCGCGGGGTGCCCCGCACTTTGCTGCTGCTTCCAGTCAGTCCTAGCAGAGCTGCCCCGAACCCAGACATCTCGGGGCGGGACGAGGAGATACGGGCCACCACCATCACTTTGGGCAGATGGAGAAACTGAGCTCTGGAGAGGAGGGAGGACGTGGCTATCTTGTTCGTTAAAATCACACACCTCAGGCCGGGCGCAGTGGCTCACGCCTGTAATCCTAGCTCTCTGGGAGGCCGAGGCGGGCGGATCCTTTGAGCTCAGGAGTTCGAGACCAGCCTGAGCAAGAGCGAGACCCCATCTCTACTATAAATAGAAAGAAATTAATTGGCCAACTAATGTATATAGAAAAAATTAGCCGGGCATGGTGGCGCATGCCTGTAGTCCCAGCTACTTGGGAGGCTGAGGCAGGAGGATTGCTCGAGCCCAGGAGTTTGAGGTTGCTGTGAGCCAGGCTGACGCCACGGCACTCACTCTAGCCTGGGCAATAAAGTGAATGTCTGTCTCAAAAAAAAAAAAAAAAAAAATCACACACCTCGTTAACTGCAGGACCTGTGCTTCTTTCAGACTCACTAAGTTGGATAGATGGGGACACTGAGAAGGCACAGAGATCAGGGCCGTGTGTAAAATTGCACAGCAAGTCATTTGCCAATCTACGACTTGTTCCAAGCTCTCTAAGCTTATAGCATATCTAATTGGGCCCCTTCCTGGCACACATTGGGGACCACAGAAGCATTCCAAACTCCTTTCTGGCACCCATTCGAGTACCTTTTTCCTTCCTTGTCCCCATGGCTCTCTATGTGAAATCTATAACTAATGTGATATCCAATATTGGATTAAGCAGAATTTCTTGGTTTTCAAAATTGATAAGAAGTGGAAGACCAAAGCTGTTGAAAAGAACTGAGTTGCGTTCCCCCCCCCCCCAATCAGGAATCTCAGGGCAAGAGATAGGGCCGGGCGCGGTGGCTCACGCCTGTGATCCTAGCTCTCTAGGAGGCCTAGGCGGGTGGATCACTGAAGGTCAGGAGTTTGAGACCAGCCTGAGCAAGAGCGAGACCCCATCTCTACTAAAAAAATAGAAAGAAATTAATTGGCCAACTAAAAATATATATAGAAAAAATTATCCGGGCATGGTGGCGCATGCCTGTAGTCCCAGCTACTCGGGAGGCTGAGGCAGGAGGATCGCTTCAGCCCAGGAGTTTGAGGTTGCTGTGAGCTAGGCTGATGCCAAGGCACTCACTCTAGCCAGGGCAACAAAGAGAGACTCTGTCTCAAAAAAAAAAAAAAAAAAAAAAAAAAAGGAAAGAGATAGGAAGGGACAGAGACTGATAGCTATCATTTATTTAGTAATTGCTATGTGCCAGGCACTGTGCTAGGTACTTCTGTTTGCCTTACAACCCTGCAAGTTAGGTACTGTTATCCTGATTTTACAGGTCAGAAATTGATGCTGAGTAAAATAGAATTTTCACCCCACTAGTGCCATACAGCTGCTAAACAGTGTAGCTGGGATCTGAGTAGAGATCTGTCTGACTTCCAGAATACACCCAGTGATTCTCCAAGTGTGGTCCTATGCTCACTGGCTCAGCATCATCTGGGGTGTAGAGTCTCAGATCTTATCCTTTGATTTGCAGGGGCCTAAGCATCTGCATTTTTTAACAGCTCTGTATTTGAAAATCATTGTATTGTAATGTGCTGCCTCCTAGGGGAAGATGTAGAGATAAACACATTCAGGGTTACGAATAATTTTTGAGAATGGACATCATACTTTCAGCAAGCATAACCCCCAAGGCAGATGCTTGCCAAAACTATAATTTTTTGACACAAGCTTGGTTATGGTGTTTCAGATGGAGGGGTGAGAGGTTGTTGAGTTAGATGAGAATGGGGAAAGTAACTCCTTCCTTACTGTACAAACTGTCATTCACTGAGCAAATATTTTTTTAAGCACGTATTAGGTGCCAGATGCAGTTCAAGGCATAGGGATAGAGCTTCAAACAAAACAGAGCAAGTCACTGCCCTCGTGAAGGACAGACAGTTAGTGAAAAAGTAGATGTATGGGGTGGTGAGAAGAGCCATGGAGAAAAATAAAGCAAAGCAAAGGGATAGGAGTGCAAGGAAGCAATGGGGCCCAGGAGGGATGGAGATGGCAATGGTGCTATTTTATATTACATGTTGTGTCTAGGAAGGAACTGATTTATGAGGTGTCATTTGAGGAAAAAACTCAAGAGAGGGAGCAAGCCGTGAATATAGCTGCAGAGGAGCATTCCAGTTAAGCTAGCAAAGGTATGGAGGAAGCAGGAGCTCACTTGGCTTATTTGACTATTGTCTGGGATGCTAATTATTCTCACCAAAATGTAGCTACAGGGGTAAATTTTATGTTGTTGCTCCTAAAAAAAGAAGAAGAAAAAGAAGAAAGAATATGTTACCAATTCATATGTATAATACAAAAGTGATTTCAGTCTTGGTCCTTTTATTCCTTTAAGCAGTTTGTTACCTTCACATATTAAAATTATTCATAGACTCAGAAATGAGTTGAGTACTTGACCACAGATTAGTGCTTTGAACTAGCTCTTAGGACTTCTTAGCATGGAAACAAATTTGGGAACAGTGTGGTATTGTAGAAAGAGCTAAACTTGGAAGATGTGGTTTGAGAATCTGGTCCTACCAGTTGAGCAAGTGACTAAACCTTGATTTTTCTCATACTGGAGAATAGGAATTCATATTCTCCTTCTCAAATTTATTGGGTAGGCAACTGGGAGATGTATATAAAATCTTTTTGAAAGCTGTGAATTACTGTGCAAGGAACTAATTATTTGATCATGGTTTTACATTAAATTATTTTCTTGGATATTTTATTATTTTTGTCTTAGTTTAGGCTTAGTACTAGAAGCAATGTGTCATAGTGCTTGTACTACTGCTAGAAGGCTTTTGATGTTTCCTTTTGCATTACAGATGTATTAACAAATAGATGTTAGTTGTGGTAACTAGAAATAGGGAATATTTTTTTTTTTATCTTAATTATATTTACTTGAAACTTGACCTACTTATTCATTTCAGTAAACACAGATACAGCCCTACATACTAAGTATGAGGCCTTGTGATAAGTGCTGGGTTATATGAAAATGAAGATGACTTGGTGCCTGCCCATAAATGTGCTACAGTTTGAGAGAGATGTTAATTTAAGTGTTAGTTGTATGTAATAGGGTGGGGAAGCATAGCCTAAGAAGTTTAAGTCCTCCTTATCCTGTAGCATTTGAGATGGGCCTTGTGGGATTAAAAAAAGACCAAGATAGACGGAGATGGAAGGAAGAGACATCTCAGACTGAAGACAACATGAGCAAAGGCCCTGAGGAGCACAGGCTGCTTAATATTTTCATGGACTGGTGATTGGAACACTGGTGCATGGGAGGAAGCAAAAGAGAGGCAGTTTCAGGCTCATTCGTAGGGAGAGGACTAAAGTTTTTAGACTATGTTTGGTAGGAAGGGGGGAGCCATTCCAGATTTTTGAGGAACATATCCAAATGGTTGACCTTATGTTGCTAATGAATGCTGCTTTTGAAAAAGAGGCAGATAGCATAGTGGTTCAAAAATATAGGTTCAATTTGGTATTTAAGGCTGAAGTATGCCTGCAGCATTCAAATAGTTGAGAAGAACTAATGAATAAACAAACCTCTGTGTATGGAGAGAGAGTGTGAAAGTGCAGATGTAGCAAAACATTAACAATTGCTGAATCGTTACATAGGTAAATCGTAAGTGTACACGTGTTACATGTATTACTCTTTCAACTTTTCTGAATATTTAAAAAAAGCTTCACAAGAAGCCGTCAGGAGATAGTGTAAGTTTGAATCACACATGTGTGTGTTCAAGTCATGATTCTGCTGCTTAGAAGCTCTGTGAGTACCGGAAAATTACTTCCAAACTACACAGTCCACACCTATTTCAGCCTAGTTTAACTGAGATTTTTCTATGCAAGAGAGAACACTCATTTTCGTAGACAACTTGTTCACATTAATATTGGGCTAATGTTAAGACTTCAAGTTTTCCACAACTTTAGATCTCTAGGTTATTCTTGGGTTGACACTAGTTTTCCTGTAATTATCTGATACACTTAAGAGACTGACCTAGACAACCTATTAGAGGAAAAAGATCGGGAGTCAGTATACTTGGGTTCTAGCTCCAGCTGTGCCTTGAATTAGCAAATGAAGTCACTATTCTGAACCTTGATTCCTTATCTAAAAAATATGGAGGCTGGATTTCATGACCTTTACCTAGGTCTAAAGTCCTGTGATCTAGGAAATAGACCCAGGGTTGAGACAGGGCTAATGCTGCCTGGAATCCAGGGCTCTTGACAACCAGGTTGATTTTCTGCCTATGCTCACTGCACATGGTTTTTTAGATTGTGTTATGTATTAAAAGCAGTTATTTAAGTACACATGCACAGACATGCATATCACACAATATTCAAAACAGGATGAAAAAAAAAACAGGATGTCGAGCTTGGTTTCTTTTTTTTTTTGTAATAAAAGATATAATTTAAATCTACATCTTTTTTTTTTTTTTTTTGAGACAGAGTCTCACTCTGTTGTCCAGGCTAGAGTACCGTGACATCAGCCTAGCTCACAGCAACCTCAAACTCCTGGGCTCAAGTGATCCTCCTGCTTCAGCCTCCCACTCGGGAGCTGGGACTACAGGCATGCACCACCACACCTGGTTAATTTTTTCCATTTTTAGTAGAGATGGGGTCTCTTGCTCAGGCTGGTCTCAAACTCCTGAGCTCAAGCAATCCTCCCACCTTGGCTTCCCAGAATGCTGGAATTGCAGGCGTGAGCCACCGCTCCCAGCCAAGCTCAGTTTTAAATGGCCTTTCTTAGGAAAATTGCAGTACAGGTTGAATATTCCTTATCCAAAAATACTTGGGACCAGAAGTGTTTCAGATTTTGGAATATTTGCTTTATACTTAGCAGTGGAGCATCCCTGATCTGGAAATCTGAAATGTTCCAGTGAGTATTTCCTTTGAGCATCATGTCGGTGCTCAAAAAGTTTCAGATTTTCTCACACTGCAGATTTTTGGATTAAGGATAGTCAGCCTACCTAGCTTGGGTTTGCTTAATATTATGTCATTAAATGTATCCACTGAAGCTATCATATTTTAAAGCTAAATGTAACTGTTCTTAGAAAAATATTACAAATTCTCAACATGGATGAAGCAAAAAAAAAAAAAAACAAAGAAAAAAAAAACAAAGAAAGAAAAATATTATAAAAAGAAGCAAAACATTGGCTTAAATGGTCTCTCCCAAAGTTAATTGTATTTGTTTGGGGACTTATGAAATACATTTCCCAAGGCTATATCCAGAGTATCAGAACATTCTGTGAAAGTTTCTTAGAAATTGAAATATAAACTGCAATTAAATACCAAATGAGAACGTGCTTTCTGATATCCCCAACAACTCCATCAAATACGAAATCTTGTATCAGATTTCCATTTCTGTCCAGAGCTTGGGCTCTTACTCTCCCACTGGACCTCTAAGTATATCACTGATAGTGATTTAACTTTTGAAGGTACTTCACTGTTGCACCAAGAAAACAGGCTTTATACATTTCTTTAACTTCATAGGAGAAATTCTGGGACTCCAGTTTAATCAAGCCACTATTTATAATTCTATCCATAACATCTCTGGCATTGAAGTCAAAGGGTCTATAACCCCCCCACTTAAAGGCAAGAACTGTATTAGGCCCCAGCTAAATATTGCCACCATCCTTGGTATGAAGTGAACTAGGAAAGGAAATCAGCTATCTGGGACTGCATAAATATTTCTTTTTATAAGATGGCATTTTTTCTGGCTTCAAGAGCAGGTAATCTCCCTGGAATGGTACAATTTGAAGATTAGAACTGCAGCCACTCAACTCTGAAATCCATTCCGAGTAAACTGCTGCATATGTCACAACATACTGCCATCGAATTTCCTCTCCCTGGTGCTGGCGCTGTGGCCACCCCCACACAGTGACCAAGGCCTCTCCATCGCTGGCCTGCAAGCCCCAGGGAAACCTGCGAGCCCATCGCAAGCACCACCCAGGTAAGGCAGGGTGAGCACCATCAACTGTGCTCCTTCCCCAGCTCACAGAGGTAGCCTGAGATTTCATCTTTCCCTTAAAGACTTTCTAAACTGTTCTAGTTCTTTAATCTCTACTAGTGACTTATTTACACCTTTAAAAAAGTTTAGCAGTTTCCCTTGGGCTTATAAGGTACATCTTTAACTACTCAGAGCAAACATTTAAATAATATTATACTGGCCAGGCATGGTGGGTGGCTCATGCCTATAATCCTAGCACTCTGGGAGGGTGAGGCAGGAGGATCGCTTGAGCCAGGAGTTTGAGGCTGCAGTGAGCCATGATGATGCAAGTATATTCTAGCTGGCACAACACAGTGAGACTGTCTCAAAAAATAAATAAATAAAAATAATAATATTGTATCATTTCACATCTAGTGTGAGACCTTACAATTCCCAATATCCACCTGTTCTTTGTTCTTTTATTGTCATACATGTATTTTGCATGTACTATAAATAAAACACATTTCTCTTTTTTTTTTTAACAAAATGCATTTCTATTTTTAGTTAGACAGTTATCTTTTAGAACAAGTAAAGATTTTTTAAAAGATTGAAAAAATGAATTGAATTTTACCTTCATTTGTTCCATTTCTTTCTTTATTTCTTTGCTGTGTAGACCTGAGTTGCTGTTTGGCATAATCTTTTTTTTTTCTTTTTTCCTCCCAATGGAATCTGTTTGGTATATTCTTTTTTGCTTAAAGAAACTTCCTGAAACTAATTACTCTCTCTCTTTCCGTGTGTGTGTGTGTGTGTGTGTGTGTGTGTGTGTGTGTGTAGTGCTGGTCTACTAGCAATAAATCCTCTCAGTGTTTATCTGAGAAAGTTTTTTCTTTTTCATCTTTTTTTTTAAATTTTTTTTAAATGTCCATCCATTCATCAGTGGGTAGATACTTGGGTTGTTTCCAGTATTTTTTGTTTTTAGTAGAGATGGGGTTGTCTCACTCTTGCTCAGGCTGGTCTTGAACTCCTGAACTCAAGTGATCCTCCCACCTCGGCCTCACAGAGTGCTAGGATTACAGGCGTAAACCACCATGCCCAGTCACTATTTGACTCGTTCTTGAAGTTTCCATTTCTCTGTTGTACTTTCTAGTATTAGTTTTTATCTTTTTTATTCCCAAATGGTAGCCATAGAGGGCAAAATTTGGATTTGGTTTGTTTTTCTTATGTCTGTTTTGCATATGTTAGGTTTGGAAAAGCCTTTTGACCCGGAAATCACCAAGAGCTGCTCCAAATAGGACGTAAGTGTGCTCAAGCTAGCTCAAGAAAGCAGGAAGTGAGAAGAGAGTTACAGATTGGTTGCTTCCAGGAATGAAGAACTGCTGTGTGTTTCCGCCAGTCTGATTGACTTTCTCAGGGTCAGTGGTATCTAAATCTATTTTTTTTCTTTATTTACTTCGCAAAGCCATCAGAATAACTATTATTTTATTCTTGTTCAACTTAAACAAAACAAATATGGGTTACTTTTATGTATCTCATGTTCTTGAATGGGTCATGGGTCCTGGATTGTGGCACCTCCATAATGTTAGCTTTGTAGAACCTCACTCACAAGGGCCCATTTTTCTGTCAGTTCCAAAATAGGATACTTCCTCAGTCCTTCATCTAATATATTTTATGTCTATCTGGCCACAGTCCCAAATCTGTTGATTTGTTCTTTCATTCATTCCAATGTTTTATAAGCCTGCTATCTCAGAGTTACTGTATTACATTCAGTGATAGTTACACTGATGGATTGAGGAGCTGGAGAGACTCCTACTTAATTAATACAAGAGTGTGGTTAGTACTATAATGGAGGTACAAAATGCCATGGGACACAGAGGGTGTAGTGTTTCATCTGGGCTAAGGCAGATTGGTTAGAGCTTTGTAGAAAAAATAATATTTTAACTGGGTTTTAATAAATGATTAGGGACCAGATGTGGTGGCTCATACCTGTAACCCTAGCACTTTGGGTGGCTGAAACCAGAGGGTCACTTGAGGCCAAGAGTCCTGAAACCAGCCTGAACAACATAGGGAGATCTTGTCTCTACAGAATATAGAAAAATTAGCTGGGTGTGGTGGCACCTGCCTGTAGTCTCAGCTGCTTGGGAGGCTGAAGCAGGAGGATTGCTTGAGCCCAGGAGTTTGAGGTTTCAGTGAGCGATGATAATGCCACTATATCACTGCACTCTAACCCTGGCAACAGAGTGAGACCATATCTCAAAAAAAAGGGGGATGCGGGGGGATATTAACAGGGAGAGAGGAGGATGGCCATTCTGAGCTCTGAGCGAAGCAAAAAAAACCAATAAACACCTTGTGTAAAGGCATTAATTTGTGAATTATTTGGTAAATAATTTACACTCTACTCCTTTGAGAACCTGGTTCTTTTTCTTGTTCTTTTACTCTTGTTATAAGACTTATTTTTGTTTTTGTCCCTTGTCTCTTTTTGATTATTTTAACCTCCTTTGTTTTCCTGTAGTTCCTAGTAGTAGTTCTTAGGGTGTTAGTTGTATAGTTTAGGAATCAAAGGTGTAGGACCACCTGTATATCCTCCAAGGGAGGTGCAGGACAACATTATTTCTCTATTCACCCTGAATTTTCAGAATGTGTACTTAGAATAGTAAACTTTCTTTGCATGAATGTGGGCCCTGCCCATAGGGCAGGTGACTCCTTACTAGAACACAATGGAATAGACTAAAACCTTCTACAACCCTCTGATGACACTTGCCCCATCAGCCGTGTCCCCATGCTCTTGACATTTGTTAAACTTCCATACCCTTTTATCAGCTTCTCTCTCCTCTTCCCTGCCAAGCAAGGGAGCTCTGTTCAAAGACCCAAATGTATTCTCTCTAGTTTCTTTTTATTGCCAAAAACATTTATCTATACTCTTCCTATTTTTTCTTCTTTCTTTTTATCCTCAACATTTAGTTTTTTGTTTAAAAAGGGACTGGAAAAAAATAGATAAATAAATGGACCATCTTCCTTGTTTCAGGGACTGGTTGGTAGGGGTGAAGGTTTGAGACTAGATTATATTTTGCAATATACCTGAGAAGTGGAAAACTTGGGAAGAAGACCACTGGTAGCATATGGAAAGGAGATAGGCTGCCCTGGTATGTTTTCTGGAGGAAAAACTGCAGGGGGAGCCAGCAGATATGGACAAGAATCCTTAATGGTTTATACTCTTGGGAAGTCTTGTACCTAGCCCATTATTTGCTTTGATTTAGCTGTGTATGGACTGGTTTTGATCTTTTTGTTTCCTGACCAAGACAAATAAGGCTCAATTAAGGAAAATGGATAAAAGATACCTACCCCAAACTGAATTCTTCTTAACACTCATGAGTGACAAGTAGAACTGTTAGTATATGTGAGCACTGAGAATTACTTTATTGGTTAACACTGGTATTTTCTCTGGGGTAGGAAGCTGAGCCATCTATCTCCAGAAATGTCTTCGGAAAGTGAAGAGCAACATGACCTTTCACCCAGGGACTCTGCTGAAGGAAATGACAGTCCTTTATCTGGGATCCATCTGGCGCCTCAAAAGGAATCAAGTACTGACTTAAAACAATTTGAAACCAATGATCAATGCAGACCTTATTTTAGGATCCATATAGAGCCTCAAGAGAAAGAAAATACTAACTTCAAGGAGTTTGTCATCACAAAGCTGCAGAAGAAATGCCAGTGCAGCCCAACCAAAGCCAAAAATATAATTTTTGGTTTCTTTCCTGTTTTGCAGTGGCTCCCAAAATACAATATAAAGAAAAATATTTTAGGAGATTTGATGTCTGGCTTGATTGTGGGCATCTTATTGGTTCCCCAATCTATTGCTTATTCCCTGTTAGCTGGCCAAGAACCTATCTATGGTCTGTACACATCTTTTTTTGCTAGCATCATTTATTTCCTACTGGGTACCTCCCGTCACATCTCTGTGGGCATTTTTGGAGTACTGTGCCTTATGATTGGTGAGGTCGTTGACCGCGAAGTACACAAAGCTGGCTATGACACTGCCCTTATTGCTCCTCCTTTAGGAGTGTTTTCAAATGGGAGCACATTATTAAATCAGACATCAGATACGTTATGCGACAAAAGTTGCTATGCAATTAGAGTCGGCAGCACTGTAACCTTTATGGCTGGAGTTTATCAGGTAAGAAACAATGGAATAATTGGTTGTTTCTGGAAAAGTAATCACTATGCATGACATCTCCTATCTGTAAGGGATATTAGGGATCATAGTAATTAAAGCTATTGTTTATTGAGTGTTCAGGAATACATGAAGGGTAAGCCAGAATTTAAACCCTGATCTGACTCCAAAGGTAGGATAAGGCGGGTTCTCTGAACCTCAGACCACTTAGTACAACTCCTTAATTTTACATGTCAGAAAACCTTGGCTTTGTTTGAGATTATTTGTGGTTGGTTATTGGCAGAGTTGACAACTCCAACATAATGGGAGTTGGGAGAGGAGGAATGCAGGAGTTTTTAAAATTATAAATGCCCTCTACCTTTCTTTAGAATCGCTGCTTTAGTGAGTGACTCTTACTAAAGATAGTAGTTCTCTTGGATTATTGGGGAGGGAGGGAAAAAGTTGAGGACCACAATGTTATATTATTAGCAAGGAAAAAGGATTAGAAATGAAATTTTTGTTTGGTCTTTTATAGAACCCACTAATCTGCCATTATCATTATGCCTCTGCCTTTTGGTATCCAAGAGTCAATGCCAGCATTAAACTACTTTTCTATCACAGGCATTTGGAACCAACAAGGGAAGGAGAAAAGTAGCTCTTATTATTTGGTGTTTGGATGAGATGGGGAGGGAGAGTGAAGGTGATATGCAGATGAGTTATACTTCTCAGAGTCTGTTTTTGCTTTTTTGTTAGTATTCCTCACCAAGGAGGAGGAAGGTATAATTGCATTCTGAGAAATTATTGGGAAGAGGAAAAAATAAAGAAAAAAGTTGTGTCTTTGAGAATGTAGAATTGTTATTAATATGGGAGGTGGTATGGTGTAAGCACATTTATATTGGATGTGAACAGTATGAGGTTAGATTAAAAAGAGTTCTATTCTGAATGACATTTTTGTTAGAAGAAAAAAAATCCTAAGAATAAAAATCAAATGAGAGAATATAAGTGTATGACAATCAAATAAAAGCTAAAAATACAAAAAGGAGAAAAAGATAAAGACAAAAGTAAAAAAAGAAATAAGGGAGTTCAATAATTTTTAAAGTGTGAGTCTATTTTGATGTGATCTAATTTTTTGTCTTACCAGTTAAAATTTTATTCTTAGAGTAATGATTTGTAATTTAAAGAAAATACATAGTTTCTTAATTAGAAGAATTTTTCCAATTTGAAGTTTTCTTGTGGATCGCTGAGAACTTTTTTTTTTGAAAGATGTCTGAATATTATTTAAGGTATGAGAAGGTAAAAATCCTAAGTTCCTGTCTCACCTGGACTAGCAAGTAACAGTGTGACCTTGGGCAAGTTGCTTAGCCCTTTAACCACTTTAGTATGAGCATTGACTATAGTCGATAGCCACAGGTGAACGTGCACAGCAACTTTAGCCGACAGCCGTGATACGAAGGCGCCCAGCTGAGCATTGACTTTAGCTGACAGCCGTGATGTGANNAATGTAATGAAAACATATGTATATGTTACCTATTCTGATTTCCATTACAAGTAAAGCTGCCTGTAAAGTAAAACAAGCTTTCAGTGCTTTAAAGCTTTCTTCATCACGCAAGAGCAAAACACATTCGTTGTCAATGCACAGCACAAACTATCATGCAGACCATGAGTGCCGGCTGTGGGCAAGGTTTTGTAGCTGGTGAGCACGGTACTGAAGTGGTTAAGCATCAGTTTCTTTTCTTTGTTAATTGAGAAGGTTGATGTATGGTTGTGTTTGTTCTAGTTCTGACATTCTGTGATGCTCTGATGGTATGTCTCCATGCAAGAAATGTCAGGGTAATATGAAATTTACAAGTCCTTTTCTGTTTATATTTAACACTTGTATATCCTTCCTTCCAGGTAGCCATGGGCTTCTTTCAAGTGGGCTTTGTTTCTGTCTACCTCTCAGATGCCTTGCTGAGTGGATTTGTCACTGGTGCCTCCTTCACTATTCTTACATCTCAGGCCAAGTATCTCCTTGGGCTCAGCCTTCCTCGGAGTAATGGCGTGGGCTCACTCATCACTACCTGGATACATATCTTCAAAAACATCCATAAGACCAATCTCTGTGATCTCATCACCAGCCTCTTATGCCTTTTGGTACTTTTGCCAACCAAAGAACTTAATGAGCACTTCAAGTCCAAGCTTAAGGCACCGATTCCTACAGAACTGATAGTCGTTGTGGCAGCCACATTAGCCTCTCATTTTGGAAAACTAAATGAGAATTATAATTCCAGTGTTTCTGGACATATTCCCACTGGATTTATGCCACCCAAAGCACCAGACTGGAAACTAATTCCTAATGTCGCTGTAGATGCAATAGCTATTTCTGTCATTGGTTTTGCCATTACTGTATCACTGTCAGAGATGTTTGCTAAGAAACATAGTTATACGGTCAGAGCGAATCAGGAAATGTATGCGATTGGCTTTTGCAATATCATCCCTTCCTTCTTCCACTGTTTTACTACTAGCGCAGCTCTTGCAAAGACACTGGTCAAAGAATCAACAGGCTGTCAAACTCAGCTTTCTGGTGTGGTGACAGCCTTGGTTCTTTTATTGGTCCTCCTGGTAATAGCTCCTTTATTCTATTCCCTTCAGAAAAGTGTCCTTGGCGTGATCACGATTGTAAATCTCCGGGGAGCCCTTCGTAAGTTTCGGGATCTGCCTAAGATGTGGAGGGTTAGCAGAATGGACACGGTTATCTGGTTTGTTACCATGCTGTCCTCTGCACTGCTAAGTACCGAATTAGGCCTGCTGGTTGGGGTTTGTTTTTCTATGTTTTGTGTCATCCTCCGCACTCAGAAACCAAAGAATTCATTGCTTGGCTTGGTGGAAGAATCTGAAATCTTTGAGTCTACATCTGCTTACAAGAACCTTGAGACTAAGGAAGGCATCAAGATTTTCCGCTTTGTAGCCCCTCTCTACTACATAAACAAAGAATGCTTTAAATCTGCTTTATACAAAAAAACTATCAACCCTGTTTTAGTAAAGGCAGCTCAAAGAAAGGCAGCAAAGAGAAAGTTAAAGGAGAAAACAGTGACTCTCAGTGGACTCCAGGATGAAATTTCAGTGCAACTTTCCCATAAACCCTTGGAGCTGCATACTATAGTGATCGACTGCAGTGCAATACAGTTTTTAGATACAGCAGGGATCCATACACTGAAAGAAGTTCGCAGAGATTATAAAGCCATCGGAATCCAGGTTTTGCTGGCTCAGTGTAATCCCTCTGTGAAGGATTCCCTGACCAGGGGAGAATATTGCAAAAAGGAAGAAGAAAACCTTCTCTTCTATAGTGTGTACGAGGCAATGGCTTTTGCAGAGGTATCTCAAAATCAGAAAGGAATATGTGTTCCTAATGGTCTGAGTCTTTCTAGTGATTGAGAAAGTAGAAGAAAGAATAATGTTTAGCTAATAGGTTAAAATATCAAGTGTACAACATTTTCAACTTCCACTTGCACTCCTGAAATTGTAACCTGTTGGCTAGATGTTATTCTTCCTTTGAAGCTAATGGCCTTTGCATATACCCAAATGCAGCAGAACTTATAGTCGGACAGAATAAAAAAGAAAATACTGTGGTTTCAAGCTTTCTTGCAAATATGAAGTATTCAACTGTAGAGTCGCTCCAAAACTTGATTACCATCCTGATTTAGGAGGCTATACATTTGGACTCTTCCTTCTTAAAGAGGTGAAGTTGAGATTTGCATTAGAAGTGCTTCCTTACATGACATTGTGGATAGGGAGGGAAAGGAGGCAGGGAAAGAGCATTGTACCTGCTCTTGTGGTGCTCGCAGGCCAAGAGGCTTCTGCAGCACAAGGTCATAACTAGCCAAATTCGTTCTTTCTTGTGCTGCTCTGTTCCCAGTCTTTGCTGACCAAATGGCAGTAAGATCTCTGGCTGTTAGTAGGAAAGCACCATTCCTTTCCTTAAGGCAGGGAACTATGGGCACAGTCTCATCAGGAGGCTAATGGCTGGACAGGTTTCTAACATCCTGACAGCAGCCTGACATTGAACAGAACACTTTTTGTAATACATTTGAAATTTCTAGTCATACCTTTTTGTTTAGGGTAAGTAGGTAATGAAAGGGCTCTTCAACATCAGAAAAAACAATGGGAGTCTTCCCTTATCTTTTTTGTGATCTCTGTCCTTCTGAGAATTTCTCTACTGTTAAGCTCCATTTTAGTTACCCTAGTGTGTTTCCCATGGCATCTGTCCTAAATTGGTATTTTTTATTATCAGTGACAATCTTGCCAGTCAGCAATTTCCTACAGCATTTTAAATGAGCTTGAGGCAAACTGTCAAGGACAGATTGCAAAAAGGAATGGTTTACGGTTTCCCTTAAGAATTGTTTTACTTTGCAGTGAATTGGGATTTTTCTCTTCCCCATGGCATTTTAGCAAGGATCTGCTGGGGATTGGCCTTAGAAGCTGCTATCTCAAATAGAAGCTGCTATTCATCTTTACTCTGTAAGAAAAATTCATTGGAACCAATGGAAAAGCATGCGCAGAATGATAGAGTGCTTCCAAAAGGATATCAATAATTAATTTGTAGATGTTTTAGTGAAAACAAAGCTGATGTTTACTGCCATGCATCCTGTTGATGTACAGTAAATACTGATGATAGTGACAGTTTTTAACTTTTCAAGTCACCTAAAATTATTATGCAAGAGAAGTATCACATTCATAAAACCCAAGTTCTCTGGGCATATTATTTATGATAGCTGACCTTAAGTTGTGAATTGAGGAATAGTTTCTTTTGAAAAGCAAGAATATCTGACATGGAAAGCTTGTAGTTCTGTATTTGGACCTTGGCAGGTGGGGAGGAAAACAGGTTCTCCAAAATTAGGAATAGGGGGCTAATTTATGAAACATTGAACCAAGTCTTTTTTTTTTTTTTGAGACAGGGTCTCACTCTGTCACCCTTGTTAGGAGTGCAGTGGCATCATCATAGCTCACTGCAACCTCACACTCCTGGGCTCTCACGATCCTCCTGCCTCAGCCTGAGCTGGGACTACAGGTGCACACCACCACACCCAACTAATTTTGGTAGAGGCTGGGTCTCAGTCTTGCTCACGCTGGAGCCAAGTCTTTTAAATGAACAAAATAATAATTGCAAAAATGCAAAATCATTTTTAACCTGTTCCTATATTCTAAACAATTTTAAATATTTATGAGGAGCAAACCCTCTGTGTAGGGATCTATGGGAGTAGGATGCTTTTAAACATATTAAATATGTACATGTTTAATATGTATATTTAAAATATGTATATATATCATGTCTCTCTCTCTCTCTCTCTCTCTATATATATATATATGGATATATGTAATTTTTTCTTGTTGGCTCCCTAAACTGCCAGTGTGGCTTTTCTATTGGTAGAGCTCTCCCATTTGTTTACATGGAAAATACCTTTCCATTATCACAACAAAGCAGTTTCTCAGTAGAAAATCTGGATTTCTATCTTTTTTGTGATTGGCATTATGAATAAATGTAACAGGATCCTGAATTTTTAGAACTTAGGTTTAGAATTTCAGAAATGTTAACTGCTGCTTGTATTTGTCCTTTTTTGTTTGTTTGTTTTTAGCCAGTATTTGCTCCTTCTATCCAGCCTTATGAATAATAATAGCAAAATCATAGTATCTTGGTCAGTCATTTGTTTTTAATCCTTCTTGCCCTTCTTCCAAGCCAGGTCTGAGTTGAGACTATTATAAATATCTAATACCCTGAGAGAGAGTAATGAATGAGTACATGTTTAAGACAACATTATAATTCAACCAACACCGGCACAGCGAAAAAATTTCA
This sequence comes from Mirza zaza, assembly GCA_008750895.1. Classification (NCBI taxonomy): domain Eukaryota; kingdom Metazoa; phylum Chordata; class Mammalia; order Primates; family Cheirogaleidae; genus Mirza; species Mirza zaza. The sequence goes on along the minus strand of VSMD01063231.1, from coordinate 6,910 downwards.
GTCTAGCTAAAGAATTTGGAAAAATCCCCGTAGAAGGATGGAGTAACAGATTTGGACCTTCACCTAACACTTCTGTCTGTATGTGAATTTAAATAACTCTGGAACTTTATGCATGTATTTAGCAAATTCTTGGATTATGTTCTGGTTTATACTTGTCCCACCCAAACGAGATTCTTTCAGTAGCCATTTGTGAAAACATTTACGATTTCATTAGAATTTACATTTCATCATCTTTGCTTGGAGTGAGGTTGCCTGTACTCACACATTGTTAAAACCTGGAACCAAACCGTAATTCACCAACAAAAAGCTCATGTTTTCATTTGCTTTCTTGACCAAAGGCTTGAACTTTAGTTCATTAGGTGATATATTAAATGCTATATTGATACGAAAATATTTTCTTACCGTAAACTTTAGAGTGTAAATGAAGCATTTTCGCAGTGCTTATTGACAAATATACAAAATTCTGAAGATCTTACAGTGATTGAAATATGATATGTGTACTTTTATTTATATATTTATTTTTGAGACAGAGTCTTGGTCTGTCACCCGGGCTAGAGTGCAGTGGCATCATCATAGCTCACTGCAACCTCCTGGTCTCAAATGATCCTCCTGCCTCAGCCTCCCGAGTACCTGGGACTCTACAGGCGCCCACCACCACCACGCCCAGCTGATTTTTCTGTTTTTTGTCGAGATAGGGTCTTACTCTTGCTCAGGCCGGTCTCCAACTCCTGACATTCCTCATACCTCAGGCTCCCACGTGTATACTCTTGATGGCTAAAACTTTTACAACCTTATTTCTTTTTAAATTTGTTACAACCAGGGTAGTGGAGTGTGCCAATAGCACAGGTAGACTAAGGAAAACATTTTAGAGGAGTGAAGGAAATAGACCCTTGAAAAGACTATATCTGACCAGTGGAGGGGGGAAAAGAGGGGACCCAGTTGAATAGGATCCAATCCCTGGTTAGGCCCTCATATTATTAGTAGGGCGATTGGGATTAGGAACCACACCTCTGAGAACAAGGTCAGAATTGGATTCTCTTCGTAGAAGGGGAGAGTCACAGATTCACCAAAGCTGAAAGAGCTGAGGAGCTCATGGTAGTCGTGGCAAAAGACTGAGTTGACCTTTTCTGGAACATTGTGTCTTCCCTCTAAAACTGAGTGACTGAGTCAGGCACAGTGGTATGCCTGTAGTCCCAGCTACTCCAGAGGCTCTGGTGGGAAGATCACTTGAGCCCAGGAGTTTGAGCCTAACCTGGGCAACACAGTGAGACCCCTTCTCTAAAAAATTTTTAAAAGAATTTAAGTCTAAACTGAGTGACTACAGTACTGTCTGTGCCTCTGGTGGTTATAAAACTGACATATCTAATTGATTGTTTTTTTTTTTTTTAAGTAGGACCAAAGGAAAACAAGGTGAGGTTTAGATAGTCTGACTTAGGTTTTAAGCAATAATAGACATTGAATTCAAAATTTGTTGTTAAATTTACATATGGTAAATGGTGAACTTTAAAAATGTATCAGGGTGTTAGATGAGTTCTTTAGGCTATTCTAATGCTAATGACTACATTTTAATAAGAAGAGTAATTCTTTGCAGTATTCTCTTAATAATTTGTCATATAAGAACAGTTGTCAGGGTTTGCCCTGATCTTAATATAAAAGAAACAGGCTGCAGTGCATTTCTTGGGAACTTAAATTGAGTCTTGAATTACAATGATAAGCTTGAGCTCTGTGATCCTTATTAATGTTCTTAATGGATTGTTTTCCTCCATATAGCGTGACAGATAATGAGTCATAGGTTCTCTTTGCATCAATGTAGACATTACCTCACATACTTCTGAGGACGACCTGTCCAGGAATCTAGGATCCCCGGGCAGGTGCTGGGACTATGGTACTAAACCCAGTAGACGGGCTGTTAGTAACTCTCTGAGTGAGCACGCTGGGGCACTTAGCGAGGGGCTTTGTGGAGAATGTTGAATTGAACCTTGACTATAATCTGAGCAGGCGGCGGCGATGCTCCTGGTCTGTCCAGGGAAAAATTCCACAGTGAAATGGTGAAAATCCAATTGATGGGATTTAGACTTTGCTTAATTTTTCTGTTCTTTAGTGTTTCATTCCCCAACCCTCCACCAATGTTTTCTTTACGTATTCTAGTGATGCCTTATTTGAAAGTTGGCTTAAACTGTAAAAAGAATGAAGTTGGATCTAGAAAGCTGTTAGGCTCTGAACTAATTTGATCTTTTTTTTGTATAAAGATTTTAGATAATCCTGAATGGAATCATTAATTTGGGTGCTAATTACAAGAATGAAAATTATAATGGAACAGGACAAAATAATACACCAGCTGGTTTGCTAATTATAGCCTATGCATTAAAATAAAATGCTATTGAAATATTATATGTTAGAGGTAAATTCTTAAGTTTTTTTTTAATTAGTCATTTATAAAGATGCAGAATTTAGATGTGGGAGTGGGGGAGATTTTTATAAGGTAATTTTTATCCTAATAAGGACTTTAAACCAAAAAGTACAACTGAAATTTTAAAGTAAAATGTTAAATACAGTTAGAAAGTAAAATAAGCATTATACCAAATAGTGGATTTTGGGGGGTATTTTATTTTTTATCCTAATTCTAACAACTGGAATAATGAAGGACACTAAATGCCTTTATTGGAGATACTATGTTTGCAAACCTACAGATACGCAGCCTAAGCTAGAAAGGTCTTTTAACTGAAGCTTTAATAAACTCTTTTGGAGAGGTTTTCTTCCCTTACCCCATACTCCATCCCTGAAATAATAAGATACTTGGAATCTATTTTCAGTGCAAATCAGTGGAGAAATTATGGTTTGAGTCATGGTGCTGCTATGGCTTCTTTTTCTCAGAAATGAGTTCTGTGAACATACTAATCTATATGTAATATGTTACCTTGTTTTGGGGTCTCCTTTGCAACTTTGTATACAAATCAAGACAATATCAGGGTGACGAGTGAATGAATTTAGATTCTCAGTCTTGTCTATTCACCAAAAAAGTATATTGCCTTTTTAAAAATTATTCAAGTCTCATGACTTTTACGAACATGTTTTTATACTATATTTTTTAATTAAAGCAAGTGCCTTGATGTTATTTTATGTAAATCATTGTTTAACCCTCTTACGAGATGAGGATGTGTTATGGATGGATTGCAACCTTTTGGAGGGAAGAGGGAGTTGGTTAATAGCAGATCCTTTTCTGGAATGATATGTTTGTGCTGTTTATTATATAAGATCCTGTATGTGTGTTGAGATCTAGAAGTGTCATTTCTTTTGTCTGCTAATAAATTGTTACTCTAATAAAATATTACTCTGTATCTACATTATTTAAGTGCAAGGGCACTTCTGACTAAAACATACCTAGGCACCAGTGAGTTTCTAAATCTCCTCTCTTTACACTGGGAAAGTGATTCAGTCATTAATTTTTCCCAACTATAACAAAAGGATCTATCCTCAAAGGCATAAAGCATTAAGAAATCCAATTCTCTTTGCTTTATGGTCTTAAGTCAGTCAGTTAATCTTTCTATCAGTGATGAGGGGACCCATCCAGTTCTCACATTGCATGGCTCCTATGCCATGTTAGAATCAGAAAACCCAGTTCTGGCTCATGTTTTACTATTGTCCTAACTCTGAATTTGGGCAAGTGACCTTTGAGCCACACTTTTCCCATCAGTAAATAGCGGCTAACACCTTATGATGAGATGACTAAGAGAGAACTGAGGGTGGAATTCCTAACTGCAACACAACACTTTGTAGGGAATAACGGTAGTGCTACCCTCATAACAGCCATGAAGCCTCCCCTGGAATGTCCTCCCCGTTATGCCTTTCTCAGCTTGGGAAGAAGTGAAGAGTGTGGGTACAGGTAAGGATAGTTCTCTTGCGGTAACCCTGCATATTCTGCCCCACCCCACGGAGTGAAGGAGTCGGACTGAATAGACAAAGGGCCCTTCCAGTTTTACCATCCTGTCTGCGAACAGGACCTAGGATCCAGAGCCCTGTGAGGGACCCTCACACAGTCATTCTCTAGCATCTCTGTCAGCCACCTTGCCCTTTCAATGCTGTGCTTGGCCTCTTTCTTCACTTAGCACCACTGCTTAAGTTCTTTATTTTCAGATCAAGTTATTTTTATGTTAGCTGTTTGAACAAGTCCCACATCCTATGTCTCTTCCTTCTTTCCTTGTCTTCCCTGTCAATCTCTACCACATCAGAAAAATTAACAGGCAACTGTTCCAAAGGTTTTAGTTGGCTAAACAACTGTCTCCCTGGGTAGTCCCCCTGTGCCCTCTGGTGGCCAGAATGTGCTACCATATTTCACTGTAAAGAACAGAATTACAAAAAGCTTGGTTCATGAACCCCTCATATGTTGGAACACCTTGCAATTATGAGCCCTTTCCTGATAACTACACCCACATCTATGGCTTCAATCACCTTGCTATCTGTGTGCTAGCAGCAGCCAAAACACATTTCTAGCTTGACCTTTCTAGAACTCCAACCAACGTATCTGTATATAAATCTCCAGAGCTGTTACCAGACAGCTCTGCCTGGGTGCCCAGAGACATCTCACACACAGCATGTCCCCCAAACAAACTCGTTTTCCCTTCCCCTGTTAAACTGTCTTGATCATGGCATGATCCAGTCACTTAAGCCAGAAACCTAGGATTTCTCGAATTGTCCTCTTCAACTCCTACACCAAATAAATGTCTCTCAAATTCAGTATCTCTTTCCTGCCCTCAGTGTTAATTATTTCTCTTCAGGAATGCACCACAGCCTAACTAGTTTATCTGCTTTTCTACAATCCAGCTTCCATACTAGTTATAAATTATTTAGCTAAAAAAAAATTATTTTTTAGATAGAGTCTCTCTCTGTTGCCCTGGCTAGGGTGCAGTGGCATCGATCATAGCTCACAGCAACCTCAAACTCCTGAGGCTCAAGCAATCCTCCTGCCTCAGCCTCCTGAGCAGCTAGGATTACATGCCTGTGCCACCATTCCTGGCTAATTTTTCTGGTTTTTTTTATTTTTTATTTTTTGAGACAGAGTCTCGCTTTGTTGCCCAGGCTAGAGTGAGTTCCATGACGTTAACCTAGCTCACAGCAACCTCAAACTCCTGGGCTCAAGCAATCCTCCTGCCTCAGCCTCCCGAGTAGCTGGGACTACAGGCATGCGCCACCATGCCCGGCTAATTTTTTCTCTATATATTAGTTGGCCAATTAATTTCTTTCTATTTATAGTAGAGACGGGGTCTTGCTCTTGCTCAGGCTGGTTTTGAACTCCTAACCTCGAGCAATCCACCCGCCTCGGCCTCCCAGAGTGCTAGGATTACAGGCGTGAGCCACCGCACCCGGTCTAATTTTTCTGTTTGTTTTTGTAAAGATAGGGGTCTCACTCTTGCTCAGGCTGGTCTCAAACTCATGACTTGAAGCGATCCTCCAACTTTGGCTTCCTAGAGTGCTTAGAGGCGCGAGCCACCACACCTGGCCAACTAAAAAAAATTTGACCCTTGCTACTTCTTGTTAGTGGTTCTCCAGTGTTTGTTTTCAGGATAAGTTCAAAATTAATAGTCTAGCCTGCAAGGCCTTAAAAACTCCAGCCTTGCTTACTTCTCTAGCCTTGTATCCTGCCACACATCCTTTGCTTGACATACCAACGACTGACCTTAGGTGGTCCCAAATGGGCCATTAAAAAAAAAATACCCCAGGCCTTCATGTATGCTCTTCTGCCAGGAGTTGGCTCCTAGCCCCATCTAACTCCCTACTCTTCTGTCCAGATACTTACCAAATGCGCTTTGCTCTTAGCAACATTTCCTGCTGAATTCCTCTTTCCTCATTCAGGGGCTCCTTTGGGCTCCACCTCTGTACTCCTGTATATTCTCTGCATATTCTCTAAAATGGCATTTATCACTCATTCCCCCTCATCTATCTCCTCTAACTGAGCTTCTTGAGAGGAGGGCTCTGTACTTCACCCTTAGAGCTCCTATGGCCAGCAGTAAATTATTATTGCAAACATGGATATGTTTGGTGGGTAATTATTTGTCTAACACCAGTTCGTTTCCAGAGAATGTCTATTTGTCCAGAGTAAATTAGATAGCCTATGGTTATCAATAGATTGGAAAAAAGTCTCTAGTGAAGAGATAGCATGTAAAGAGATTAGGTGGTCCCAGGCACAGTTATTTTTAGGTTAGTTGTTTGAACAAGTCCCACATCCTATATTTCTTCCTTCTTTCCTTGTCTTCCCTGTCTATACCACATCAGAAAAATTACAAGTGACTGCTCCAAAGGTTTATATCTGGCTAAACTGTCTCCCCAGGTAGTCCCCCTGTGCCCTCTGGTGGTAAGAATATGCTACCACATTTCACTTTGAAGAACTATGGTTTCACTTAGCACAAACCTCGTTTAATAGATCTACAACCTTGGAATTAAATTATCTGAACCTATTTGTGTTTTTCTATTATAACCTCCTAGAAAGACGAAATGATGGTTTTTCCTGGAACCCAGAGTAGGATAACCTAAGTATCAAAGGAGCTGGGGGGTGTGTGGCACTGTGTGCAGAGGGCTCATGTGGTGGATGTGGGACTGTGCACAGAGGGCTCACGTGGGGAGGTGTCGGGCCGTGCACAGAGGGCTCACGTGGCAGGTGTGAGGCCGTGTGCAGAGGGCTCACGTGGGGCATGTAGGGCCGTGCGCAGAGGGCTCACGTGCGGGGGTGTCGGGCCGTGTGCAGAGGGCTCAACTGGCAGGTGTGGGGCCGTGCGCAGAGGGCTCACGTGGGGCATGTGGGGCCGTGGGCAGAGGGCTCACCTGGAGGGTGTGGGGCTGTGTGCAGAGGGCTCACGTGGAGGGTGTGGGGCCGTGCGCAGAGGGCTCACGTGAGGGGTGTGGGGCCGTGCGCAGA
>VSMD01063228.1:0-43283 GCA_008750895.1 Mirza zaza | reverse complement strand
CTTTTTGTTTTTTTGAAACAGAGTCTTCCTCTGTTGCCCGGGCTAGAGTGCCGTGGCATCAGCCTAGCTCACAGCAACCTCAAACTCCTGGGCTCAAGCCATCCTTCTGCCTCAGCCTCCCAAGGAGCTGGGACTACAGGCATGCGCCACCATGCCCGGCCAATTTTTTGTATATATATTTTTAGTTGGTCAATTAATTTCTTTCTATTTTTAGTAGAGACGGGGTCTCGCTCAGGCTGGTTTCAAACTCCTGACCTTGAGCAATCTGCCCGCCTCGGCCTCCCAGAGTGCTAGGATTACAGGCGTGAGCCACCATGCCTGGCCAGGGGCTTTAAATTATGTTTCTGAACAGATTCTAGGACAGGTGCTGCACAAGGGCAAGAGACCATTCTAGAGACAGATAGTACGTTAGTGAGCCAGCTTCCCTTTCTCAGCAATCTTAGCTGTTCGAACTATTCTTGAGGACAAGGAAGTCAGTGAAGAAAGGATACCCATTAAAGCTCAGAGACTGTACTAATTGGAGAGCTTCAGAAATGTGTAACTGGTTTTGACTGTCTGGTAGACCTGGCTGGAGCAGCACCAGTACAACAGAATGGTCATAAATGGCACGTGCTCTGAACTTGCACGGCAGAGTTTCTCCTCCTGCTTCTAACTGTGCGAACAAGGGCAAGTTCATTTCTCTCTGAGCTTCCATGTCCTCATCTGTAAATATGGATAAGTACTGCCTTATAGGGAATTTGTAAACACTAAATGAAGAAATATTCATGAGGTGCTTAGTACAGTGCCAAATATGTGGCAACTGACTAATAAATAGCTATTAATATTATTATTATCAATATCAGCAGCAAAGTAGGTGCTATAAATTGGAATATGGAAAGAAATTTTTAAATGTTATAGCCTAACTTGAAGAAAAGAGAGAAAAAAAAACATTGTAAAAAAGAAGCATAAGAATTTTTAAATGCCCGTGATAATTCAGTGTCAGCGTAAAGGAAAATAGCTCAATGCTTTTCAATAGCACGTGGAGGGATATGTTGTGCAATGTTGAAGTACAATCATTATTAAATTAGTAATACCCTGAATCATCAAGAGAATATTCAGCACATCCTTTAAAAAGACAGAAAAGTGTATGCTACTTATTTTAGTTAAAAGAAAGTTTTTGTGCAGGCACTTGTGTAGAACGGATTATAAACCAATAATACCAAGTAAATAAAACTCTCTTGCTTGAAAATTTCCAAGGATTTCTCCCAATGATGACTTGAAAAATTATTTACATGGGGATATGATTGTTTTTGAAAGAATGCATTTAATGTACATCATAATCTCCTTGCATATAAGCCAATGCTGTTGTCTCATATTTTTAATATGTACATGGTGGTTTTGAGGTACAGAACCCTCAAAACTATACATCCACAGCAGGCCTCCAACTAGATGGACAGAGTAGTGGACATGTGTGGTATGGAAGCTACTCATGGTGCAAGTCAGAGGTAGAACTGGCTAGAGCCACTAGATTTTCTTTTCTTTTCTTTTTTTTTTTTGAGACAGAGTCTCACTTTGTTGCTCAGGCTAGAGTGAGTGCCGTGGAGTCAGCCTAGCTCACAGCAACCTCAAACTCCTGGGCTCAAGTGATCCTGTTGCCTCAGCCTCCCGAGTAGCTGGGACTACAGGCATGCGCCACCATGCCCGGCTAATTTTTTGTATATATATTTTAGTTGGTCAATTAATTTCTATTTTTGGTAGAGACGGGGTCTCACTCAGGCTGGTTTCGAACTCCGGACCTTGAGCAATCCACCCGCCTCGGCCTCCCAGAGTGCTAGGATTACAGGCGTGAGCCACCACACCCAGCCTAGATTTTCTTTATTTCTTTTTTTCTTCCCACTCCTCCACACTGATTTTCAAGCATATTAACATGCACATGCCTTGTCACATGACATTCATTTCAGGAAAATATATTTTCAAACCAAAAATTAAGATAGATAGTATGATGCACAGATGAAAATAAAACACAACGGAAATCAAACAGGTGGTAGGGGGAGGAAGGGATGGGTGAAATCACATCTAACGGGTACAATGTACCCTATCTGGGAGATGGGCACACTTGTAACTTTGACTCAAGCAGTGCAAAAGCAATCCATGTAACCAAACATTTGTACCCCTGTAATAAGGGGTAGGTCATATGAGAAATGTAAAGGGCCTTAGGGAGCAATGGAATAGAATCTGACTCTCCTGGCCTGTCCGCATTCCCCTCCCTATTTCTGAGCAGATCTTGGGCTCCTGAAGGCCAAATGGCCCCTACGGTTTGGGACCTTGGGCCTGTTTCCTGCTCTTAGCCTATTCCAGTAACTCCCTTCTGGGCCCTGGGTAGGTTCCCTGTTGGGCTCTGTCGACCAAAACGATCACAAGTTGGTTGGTTCTTCTGTGGGGACAGGTCTTACTCTTCTTCAAAGCCTCAGGCCCTAGTAGAGGATTTGATCCAGAACAGACACTCAATAAATGTTTGTTGAACGGGATTGAATTAGCACGGGTGAGAATTAGCCGCTCTCTTCCTTGCTGAGCCACCTGGATCAATACCTCCTGGAGCGCCTCAGCCCAGACAGCCAGGCTGGCCCTGCAGACGGCCTCAGCCTCCGTCCCGGTGGGTGCCAGGCTGGCTGCCTTCCTCCCCACGTGGGTGTGGGCCTGGCTCTGGGGAGCGTCCAGCTGGGCTCTGCTTGAAGGCCACCGATGGGCTGCGCACATGTGGATTGCCCTGAAGCAGCATTTTCCCAAGGTTTGGCCGTGCTAATTATTCCTTCCCCTCCTGCTGCTAAAACCTTGGACTAGAAAATGAAATCGCGGGAGGGGCTGTGGAAGGGCAGAGGGGAAGGAAAGAAGTTAATAAGCAGAACAAGGTCACCCATCTGCTGCTGCTTTCCTCACTCCCTTATCTGTGATGCCACCAGCCCCAAGGTCCCCTCTTTTCATTAAAATAGTCGAATCTCCCAAAATGATAAAATTAACTAAATTCTGGCCTTCTGTCTCAGACAAAACAGAGCTTGCCTTGATACTGAGGCTGTCCTGATGGGAGGCGCCTCTCTCCTCCTGGCAGCCTTGAAGTAGGGGCAGGAGCGCAGCTGCTGGTGGAGAAGCCACTGGAACAGGTGGGCCCCGGGTCTCCCACCTGGGCAGGTGAGAGACAGACCTGCAGCTCCTGCTCCCTGACACGTCTGTGACAATGCCTTGTCATTCCACACCTCTGCAGGGGTGCGGGGATGAACTGGCCAGGCTCCCTCAAAGGCAGAAAGCCAGAGTTCCTCAAAGGCCATGCGGCCTCTGTGCAGGGCCACAACCTGGTCTGCACCCGAAGAGGGGAAACAGGGTCGTGCATGGCCAAACCCTGCAGCCTTGACAGAGGTGCTGGGCTGGAAGAGTAAGGGCATGTTACGCTGGGTCACGTGGAATCTAGGAGTTGTGTGACCCTGAGCAAGTCGTCAAGTCTCATTTTCTTTGGCTGTGAAATAGGAATAGTAACCACTGTGTCACAGGGCTAAAGGAAATACCATATTAGGTTCTAGTACCTGCTTGGCATATAGTGGGCGCTCAAATAATGTTTGTTGAGTTTGAACAACTGTTGTTGAGATTGAACAGCTAATGTTTGTGCAATGATTCCTAAACTGATCCACTATATAAGTCTTAATGCAACCACCGAGACCACAGCAAAGAAACCGAACAGTCTGGGTGCGGTGGCTCATGCCTGTAATCCTAGCACTCCGGGAGGCCGAGGCGGGAGGATCGCTCAAGATCAGGAGTTGGAAATCAGCCTGAGCAAGAGCGAGATCCTGTCTCCACTAAAAATAGAAATAAATTAATTGGCCAACTAAAAATATATAGAAAAAATTAGCCGGGCATGGTGGCTCATGCCTGTAGTCCCAGCTACTCAGGAGGCTGAGGCAGCAGGATTGCTTGAGCCCAGGAGTTTGAGGTTGCTGTGAGCTAGCCTGACACCACGGCACTCTAGCCCAGGCAACAGAGCAAGACTTTGTTTCAAAAAAAAAGAAAAAAAGAAGAAGAAAAGAAAACAAAAAGTAAAAGCAAGGGAAAAAGCTAATATAGTATATAAATCCCTTAAGGATATTTTTAAAAACACAAGTGGAAGCATCATAAATGCACTTTCCATTTTTCTATCTAGTGATACATCTTGGAGATTATTTTAAATCAGTATCTAGAAATCTGCCTCCTCCTTTTAAAAAATGACTACATATGATAATATATTATATGGGCATATCAGGCCTCTATTAATTGACAGGTGCATATAATCTTTTGCTGTGCTCAATGCACGAATATCCTTGTACATACTTCTTGGGGCACCTGTGTTAGTAGACTTGTAGCCCTACACCTTCCAACACCTTAAGCAGCAACCTGGGTGACAATATAGAAGGCACATTTTTCAATTTTGCTGAAAGGGAGGACTAGTACAATTGGTGGGCATAATTCCATGCCCATCTCTGTTAGACCATCATTTACTATATAGTCTCATATATATATATATATATAAAAATTATATGTGTCACTCATATATCGAGTACCCATTGTGTACCAGATACCGTTGCAGGCACTTGGAATGCATCGTGAACAAAACCAACAAAGATGCCTGGTTCGTGGAGGTGATAAACTAGCAGGGAAGACAGATAAACGATAAGCTTAATAAATGAGGGGATCACATAGTTAGAAGGAGAGAAGTGCTGCGGAAAATGGGGAATGGCAGGGCAGGGTAAGGAATCTGGAGTCCTGGGCAGGGGACGAACTTGAAGCTCTTCTGTAATATAGAGTGTGGCATATGATGGCCAAAGACACATTTCAGTTGGATTGAGAGGAATTTGAATGAATGAGAAGTTCTCTGCCTGGTTAGGTCTGCAGATCCTCACTCTCCGGGCCACCCTCCTCTGGGAAAACTCTAGAATGCCAACATTCCTCCTCCAGTGAGTCACCCACAGAGTGGGATGAGGCTGTTTGTGTGGATGATGATGTCACGCTGTTGTCGCATATTGAATTTTCAGTTGTCAGAAGTCCCTGGGCTAGTTGGGTTGCTTGTTTTCCAGGAATAAGGCCAAGTTATCCTTATTCTGTTCTACTACATAAGCTTTTATTTTTCAACCTTCATGCAGGGCATTTGCGAGTCTTTTCCTCTAACCGTTTCCGTTTTTAGTTTCATTCTGTGTTTCCACTCTGTCGTGATGCTGAATCTGGATTCTGAGTAAGCACAGTTGTTGCCAGTCCTGGAGGACAATTTTTTTTTTGGCCAACCTAGAGTCTGGACTTTACTCTGAGGGCAATAGGGAGCCACAGAAGAGCTTTGAGCAAGGTAGTAGCAAGAACAGATTTGCCTTTTAGAAGCATCACCCGAGGAGCAGGGCGGAGAACTGATTAGAGGAATGCAAGATACCAGGTAGCGAGACCAGAATCGATGGTTAAGAGGAGAGGTGGCGAGGGCCTCCACCAGGGCGGCAGGGAGGGCGCAGCGCAAAGGATGGGCAGGGGCTTTGTGGGAAGGGAAGGGGAGTGGGTGGAGCTGCCATGGCTGCCCCCCAGGGGAGATGAGATGCAGCCTTTTACCCAAGTAAAGGATATGGGGGGGAAGCACATTTTAGGAGGAGGTTGATGAGCCTGAGCTTGGGCATGGCAGTGGTGAGGAGCCTGGCTGAGACCCAGGTGAAGCTGTCTCCTGGGGCCTGGGGAACAGGTCGAGCCTGGGGACCTACCTGCTGACTGAGGGGACTAGGAAGATCACATGCACGGAAGAAGATTCCAAGGGCTGCCACGTGGAGGGCTTGGAGGTGCCCTCTGCAGTTCCTGAGGCCAAAACCAGGACGGAGGGTGGAAGCTCTAGGGATGTGGCTTGCAGAGTAATAGCAGAAGAACTTTCCAATGGAATGGTTACAGTCCTGTCACAGGCAGCAGGGGACACCGACTTGGCACTGTGTGGGTGGAGATTATCTACTGAATGGCTAGAAATGACAATAACAGTCTCTGCTCACGAGGAGTTCATAATGATGCAGGGAATTTTAGAAGGGAAACGACCACTGATCGGACTGTATGTCCACTAGGAGCTCAGAGAAAGGAAAGATTAGCACAAACTAGAAAGGAAAAAGTGATGACTTCATCTGGGTGGGTGATGAAGAGGGGGATCCCCTAGATCTCTGAGGCTGGAGGGATGGGGACCGGCTGAAGGTTAGTCTACAGCCCAATCAGGGCAGGTGACACTCTGCTTAGATCCCTCTAAAGGCTTTTCATGTCACTCAACATAAAAACCAAAGCCTATCAGTGGCCTTCCAGGCCCCACGGGGTCTGTCTCGGTCTGATCTCATCTCCTACCAGGTCCCCTGGTCCACGCTGTGCCTGTACACATTCTTCCTAGATGTCCCTCGGCAGGCCTGTGCAACTATTTCTGGTGCCTGAAAGTTATTCCCAAAGATTTACACATCTTGCTCATACACACTTTCTGGATTTCTGCTCAAATATTATTGCCTTCTCACGGGGAGCCCTGACTACCCTTCGTAAAATAGCAACTCCACCCCCTTCTCTTTGTTTCATTGATCTTCACAGCACTCATTGCCACCTTACATATTATAGCATGTAGGTAGTTATGGTCTGTCTCCCATACTGGAATGTAAATTCCATGAGACAAGGACTTTATCTGTTTTGCTCACTGCTGTGTCTCTGTGCCTAGAACTGTGCCTGGCATGAAGTAAGCACCCTGCAAATATCTGTTGAGTGAATAAATAAATGAATAAACTAATGAAGTAAACTCATGGTCCACACTGAGGGTTATAGAAGAGGAAACTATGTAAGTACAGTTGTTGAACTATGGGAGCTCTAGATGTGGCATGGATGTTTGGATTAGTACAGTTCAAAATATGGAGTCTCTTTGTCTTTTTTCCTAGAAAGAAAAAAAATGGAAATTTTGGTTTGGGAGGAGAAACCTAGCAAGAAAAAGAAAGCAGTTCAGCTGGGTGCAGAGGCTCATACCTATAATCCTAGCACTATGGGAGGCCGAGGTGGGAGGATCGCTTGAGGTCAGGGGTTCAAGAGTGAGATGCTGTTTCTACTAAAAATAGAAAAAATTAGCTAGGCAACAAAAAATAGAAAAAAAATGAGCGGTGCATGGTGGCGCATGCAAGTAGTCCCAGCTACTCGGGAGGCTGAGGCAGGAGGATCACTTGAGCCCAGGAGTCTGAGGTTGCTGTGAGCTAGGCTGACGCCACAGCACTCTGGCCCGGGCAGCAGAATGAGACTCTGTCTAAAATAAATAAATCTTAAAAGAAAAAGATAGCAGTTCTCCAAGGGGACCTGGATTAGAAGCCCTTTGGTCTTGGAGTAGCCAGTACATTTACCAGTTCTATTTCTCTGGTACATTTTCTTACGACAGCAGCCCAGATTCAGTTACATTTTCTAAAGGCCTTCTGTGTTTCGAACGCTGCGATTTTGTGGGATGCCCTAGGACATAAAGGAGCGGTATGAACCCTTCCAGAACTTCGGGCACAGCTCGTGACACTCGCTCCCCACAGAGAGACTGGACAGCTGTGGAACTTTAATGCTGCCTGTTAAAGGGATGAACCAATGAACGAGCTTGCAGTTTTGTCGTGGAGACAAAGCAAACTGTGTTTGAAGGAATTTCTTAACTCACAGAGCGACAAATGAAGTATAAATCAATATTGTGGTTCAGAGGAATAAGGGTAAACTTTGCAGTAGTGCCTGCAAAGGCAGCAGTGGTTAAGAGCGTGAACTCTGAAGCCAGACAGCCTGCATTGAACTGTGGCTCTACCGGTAGTAGCCGTGGGACCTCGGTCATTTAACCTCTCTTCCTCAGTTTATTCATCTATAAAATGGGGATGATAATAGTACTTTTCTCACAGCATTCTTTCAAAGATTAAAGGAGGACAGCCGAAGCATTTAGCCAGTGCCTAGCACCTAATAATTGCTGTATGAATGTCAACTTCTTTTGCCACTAGGCTTGGGTGGGTTTGAATCCCAGCTTCAGAGTCTGTACTCAGACAATTTCTCTACCCTCTGTGAGTTTCAGTTTTCTTATCTGCTGAACAGCAATAAGCCTACCTTGCAGGACTGATGTAGAATTTAATTAAAATTCCTTGCTTCGGTGCATGGCATATAATGTGTGCTAGATAAATGTGTATTGAACGAGTGACATTTTGAATCACTACCTATCATGAATTCGGAGTGAGTAAGCCTTCAAGGAATGTAAACAATGAAGTGATTGAAGTGTTTGCTGAGAGTGAACACTCTGAGTGAGATTTTGAAGGAAAAATGGCTTATAGGTCAGAAGAAAGAAGAGAAAAGGCATTCTAGGTAGATGAAATACTGTGTTTCCCCAAGAATAAGACAGGGTCTTATATTTAGTTTTCCTCAAGAAGCCACCCTAGGGCTTATTTTCAGGGGATGTGTTATATTCCGATCAAAGCCTTAGCTTGCAGCACGCACAGGATGGCCGGGACCTGACAGGGGAAGCCGACCTTGTTGGTGGGGCTGCCCGCACCTCTCCGGTCACCTCTGGGATAGTAGCTGTCACGATGGGGCAGATGAGAAGTGCTGCCCGTCTTCTTTACTGCTCCGCGCATGGGTTGTGCAGACACGCTGCGCAGCCACACTCGTCACTAGGTCTTATTTTCAGGGTAGGGCTTATATTGCGCAAATGCTTAGAAATCCTGCTAGGGCTTATTTTATGGGCAGGTCTTATTTTCAGGGAAACACGGTAGCGTGTGGAAAATCTGCAAGAAGAGGGTATCAATTTGCTGAAAGGAGAATAAAAAATAGAGTTAATAAGATGAGAACGTGTTTTCTAACATGTTGAAGGTCAAGAATTCTCTTTAGTCCTTAGAGCCCCCAGGTGAATATTCCCAGGGGCGTGATTTGTCTCCTGTCCTAGCCAGTTAGATCATAAAATGAATCTGTCACCAGCATATGCCACTTAGGTTTGGGAAGACGGACCTCTCAGATGGTTAGGGTATCCATGAGCAAGGTGTTAGTCGGGAAAAAAAAAAGATGGTTAGGGTAACTCCACTAACACTTCCTAAAGTCGACTGAAAGTTTTTAGCAATACTTTTTAGGGTAAGGAAAACCACCTTAAAATTGTGGAAAAACTTCCTGTGATTCTGAGAATATGTTTTTCATATAGGTTAAAATTCCATGAGAAATACCAAATTTAGGGTAGGCAACAAGACCTTTGCCAGCAGCAGTGATGCTGCCAGGGGAGTCTGGAACACCTTTAAAAAAATTTCCCAAAGTCTTTCAACACGAACGTGGGCACTTGGCCGGGACGTTAGGACCGGATGTGGCCATCTCTGGAGGATGCCCGTGGAAGGTGGTGGTGTGAGGAAGCTTAATCAGAAAATGGAAGAACCTTCCTGCAACTGAATTGAACAGGGTCACTCCCACCCTACCCCCGACGCCCCTGCCCTAGGTTTCTCCACGTCACCTCCCAGATACTGCTAGGAGATGGAAATGTATTAGAACAGGTCTCTCTTCCTTTATTCCTGTCATCTCTTACCTGTGGCTGCCCCCACCCTTTGAGAACTGAGGGACATGTGGCCCCCACTTCCAGGCAGATCTCCGGGCCAAACCTGTACACTTTGCCAGCAATGTCTGCAGGTCACAGACCAGGGACCCTCTCTTGCTCTCCGTTAAAAACTCACTGTGACAGCAATTTCCT
This sequence comes from Mirza zaza, assembly GCA_008750895.1. Classification (NCBI taxonomy): domain Eukaryota; kingdom Metazoa; phylum Chordata; class Mammalia; order Primates; family Cheirogaleidae; genus Mirza; species Mirza zaza. Next base: position 33,583 of record VSMD01063228.1, on the reverse strand, counting down.
CTATCTTATATTATTGTCTATATGCTTGCACAATGGATTGCAAAGTTTTTGGCAATGGGCACCAGGTTTTAAATTATCTTAGTATTCTCCCTAGCCCTGACATAGTTTCTGGCACATTCTAGAAGCTCCTTAAATATTTGTTGCCTTGAATCGCCACCTTAGCAACAAGGGCAACGGCTTTCTTTTTTGACATAATGAAACTGGACTTTTTTTTCCCCCCAAATGGAATTAGTATACCTCAAAGGGAGAAAAATACAGATCTGCAGTGGAAAATGTCATGCCTGCAGTGGAGACATGCACAACAATAACACTTTGGCTACTGCCGTTCCAAGTTCCAGACACGGAACTATAACAAGGTGATCTTTAGTTTTCTTTTTTTCTTTGCCCCAACCCTGCTCTGCGGTACTTGAACAATCCTGGTTTCCGGAGAACAGACTACTGTAATGATAATCCAGGAAGTAAGTTGCCCTTTGAAAAGCAAGGAAGAAACCAATCGGCTAAGTATTTATTTATATTTAATGCTCCAGGGCTTCTGTTTCCAGCTTTGAAGAATTCCTGGCAAATGCTTTTTGAAGTCATTAATCCTAGGGGCAAATCCAAATGTCTTGCAGGGCTGCTCCTGGCCCCTGGAGCCTGGCACGCTGCGTTTAGAACCCGTGGGCTTTCCAGAAAGACTGGACGTGGGTGGCCATCAAAAAGGCAGGTGCAATCAGAGAATGAGGAACTGCTCCACTTTGAACCTTTGGGCGGAAATGAATTCTCCAGAGTGGATTGGTTTGGTTTTATTGGTTGGGGATGAGCTGCCCACCTCCTTCTACCCTTAAGCTGGGCTGGACCCCCGACCCTTGGCTCTTGTCTTCCTCCAGCTCACAGTTGGGGCTGCCAGTTGAGTGACATTTGCTCTGGCCCATCCCAAAGGGACTGGCTCCAAAAACACCTACTTTTTTTTTTTTTTTGTAATGTGCAAGTACTTTTTGTTTGTGGTAGAAAAATTAATGAAAAGAAATCCTACATGATTCCCTCTCTTAAAGATATTCACCCTTCCCACATTTTATTTACACACCCTCGCATACACACATAAAGAAAAAAGTGTTACTCTGTGCGTATGATTTTAATAGCCTCTTTTCCTGACTTTCATAATATTTTATTAGGGATCAGTAAATACATACTAAGAGCATCATTTTTAATAGCTGTATATAGTATTTCATCATATAATTGTACCACAATGTGTTTAACCAATTGCCGTATTTGGTGATTTAATAGCTGTATTGCTTTGCTATCACTGTCATAACCGAGTACCACGGACTGGGTGGCTCAAACAACAGACATTTATTTCCTCACAATCTGAAGGTTGGAGGTTCAAGTTCTAGGTGTCGGCAGGTTTGGATTGTCCTGTGGCCTCTCTCCTGGGCTTGTAGGTGGCTGTTGTCTCCAGTGTACTCACAGGGTGTTCCCTCTGTGCCTCTCTGTGTCCTGATTGCCTCTTCTTATAAGGACACCTGACCTCAATTTAAGGTAATTTCCTCTTTAAAGAACCTGTCTTCAAATACAGTCACATTCTGAGGGACTATGTGTCAGACTTCAACACAGGAGTTTTGGGGGTAGGGTGGGGAGAAGACACAATTCAGCCCATAATAATAGCTAATATTTAAAAAAATTTTACTATGGGCAGGACCTGTGCTGATTGCTTTACATAAGTCATCTTTTTTTATTCCCCTAGAGACAGGGTCTTGCTCTGTCACCCAGGCTGGAATGCAGTGGTGCTATCATAGTTTCACTGTAACCATGAACTCCTGGGCTCAAATGATCCTCCTATCTTAGCCTCCCATGTAGCTCAGGCTACAGGCACACACCACCATGCCTGGCTAATTAAAAAAATTTTTTTTTTTTTTTTACAGATGGGGTCTTACTATGTTGCCCAGGCTAGTCTCAAACTCTTGGGCTGAAGTGATCCTCACGCCCCTTGGCCTCCCAAAGTGCTGGAATTACAGGTGTGACCCACTATGCCCAGCTTGTGTGGTCTTTTGAGTCTAGTTTCTTTCACTTAGCATAATGCTTCTGACACTCACTCTTCTTATCGCATGCATCAATAGTTTGTTTATTTTTATTGCTAAGTAGTATTCCATTGTGTGGATGTATCGCAGTTTACCCATTTACTAGTTGCATGGACACTTAGCACCTTTTTGCTACTATAAATAAAGCCACTATAAACATTCTTGTACAAGTTTTTGTGTGAACACATGTTTTCATTAATCTCAGGTATAGAGTATGTGCTTAAAAGTGTGATTATGAGGTTGTACGGTTATGTGTATGTTTATTTATTTATTTATTTTTGAGACAGAGTTTCGCTTTGTTGCCCAGGCTAGAGTGAGTGCCATGGCATCAGCCTAGCTCACAGCAACCTCAAACTCCTGGGCTCAAGCAATCCTGCTGCCTCAGCCTCCCGAGTAGCTGGGACTACAGGTATGCACCACCATGCCCGGCTAAGTTTTTCTATATATATTAGTTGGGCAATTAATTTCTTTCTATTTTTTTATAGTAGAGACGGGGTCTTGCTCAGGCTGGTTTTGAACTCCTGACTTTGAGCAATCCGCCTGCCTCGGCCTCCCAGAGTGCTAGGATTACAGGCGTGAGCCACCGCGCCTGGCCTGGTTAAGTGTATGTTTAACATCATAATAAAGTGACTATTTCCCAAAGTGGCTGGGCCATTTTGCATTTTCACCATTAGTCTATGAGCGTTCCAGTTGCTTTACATTGTATTCTTACCAGCACTTGCTATTGGCAGGTTTTTTTTTCTTTCCTGTTCTTTTCTTTTCTTGGTTCAGTTGTCCAAATAGGTATGCAGGGATATCTCACTGTGTTTTTATTTGCATTTCTCTAATGACCACTGATGTGGAACATTTTTTTTATGTGCTCATTTGCTACCCATGTATTTTCCTTGGTGAAGTGTCTATACAAATACTTACCCATTTTTAATTGGGATGTTTATTATTGAGTTGTGAGAGGTTTTTTTAAAATACATTTTGAGTACCAGTCCTCTATCAGCTATAAATTTTGCAAATATTCTATCTCACTCTTATCCTTATATTTGTATTTTCTTAACTGCATCTTTGAAAGGCCATATGTTTTATATTTTGATAAGGTACAATTTATGAACTTTTAAAAATGGTTTGTGCTTTTGTGTCCTACCTAAGAAGTTTATGCCTAATCCAAGATCACAAAGATTTTCTCCTAGGTTTTCTTTTAGACGTTTGGTAGTTTTAGGCTTTCAGTTTGGGTTTGTGATCCTTTTCAAATTAATTTTTGTATTTGGTGCAAGGTACTGGTCAAGGTTCATTTAAAAACATTTTTTTTTTCATATGGTTATTCAATTGTTCAGCACTGTTAGTTGAAACGTAATGGCATCTTAAAACTTCTACTACTTAATAAATCAGTAAAGAATGTGAATTATTTCTGTGGGAGGCCGGGAGGGGATGAGGCCTGAGGATGGCTGCTCAGAGGCTCTTGCTCCACAGAAGTTGTCCTGAGAGACCGCCCATGCCTCTTGCTAAATGGTGCTCACTGAAGGCAGCTGAGAGAAAGGACCCCGTCATACACCTTTCAGGGACTCAAGGTTTAGCTCATTAACGATGGAGCCTAACAGTGAGTTAAGTCTGGAATTCAGTGATGTCGTCAAGGTTGAATGGAACCCACTTTGGCTCCTTATTGCTGAATTATCTCAGTCCCACTTTGGGGACCTGGGAACGAGCATTTGTGGCTTTTTTCTGTGAAAGATACAGTTGAAAGTTTCGATGGGGCCACAAAGTGGCCAACTTGGCAGTCACAAAGTTGGGGTTCCAACCCCAGCAGTAGGCTTCCTTTAGAACTGTGTGACCTTGGCTAAATCACCTAACCTCTTGGCCGAGCTCCGTGGCTCACGCCTGTAATCCCAGCACTCTGGGAGGCTGGGGCGTGGGAGGATTGCTTGAACTGAGAAGTTCAAGACCAGCCTGAGCAAGAGTGAGACCTTGTCTTTACTAAAAGACAGTAAAAATTAGGCAGATGTTCTGTTGTGACGCGTGTGATGGAGACCTCAGGTGTGAGCACTCGCCAGAGCCCACTAGGTTCCCTGCTCCCCACAGTCAGACGCCAAGCTCCTCCTCCATCTTTCAGATGAAGGCTCTGAGTCGCAGAGAGACCGATGCTCAAGGTGGTGCAGTAAGTCAGTCTCCCTGGCCCCAGTTTTGTTTCCTGCAGGCTTCAATCCAGCCACCTCCCTGTTCTTCCATGGATATGACTCTCTGCTCCTCAAATCCATTATGTCCAAATCGGAATTCGTTCTTCCTTGTGCCCTTCGTCCCCCTCCTCACCTTGAACTGCTTTTCTTCTTGGATCTCCTCTCTTGTAATACCTCACACACCGCCCACCTGCCCACACCAGCAGCCAGGGCGGCGTCTCAGCTAGCCCCTCTCCTGCACCTCCTGGATCAGATCTGCCCCTGAGCTCGACTGAGTCCTCCTTCCCATTACCTCTTCGGTTGGTGCCTTGCCTTCTGTCCTCTCCTGGTACTCTCTCAGTTCAGAAAGTCCACATCTATTACCTAGACGTTTGAAATGTCCTCCCAGCTGGTCTACCATCTCCCAAATTTTCTTTTACTAAGCTATTGCCTGCACAGCTGCCAAAGTGATCTTTCCAGAATACAGTCTTGGTAATGTCACTCCTCAGCTCAACACTCTTCAGAGGGTCCATGTTGCCTTCCAGATAAAGACTAGACTCCCTGGCTTGGCACTGGGTGTCTGCGTTGGCTTGGACCATGTGCACCTTTGCCCTTTGTACTTTAGAAGAAAGAGCTCTTATTATGTGTCTGGCTTTTGCTCCTCCAAGGCAGCAATTGCACTTTACAGTTTGTTTACACACCTGCCTTCCTTTCTAGACTGGGGAGCACTTGAGGGCAGGGACTGTGTCTTGCTTGGTGCAGCCCATCACACAGGGCCTGGCACAATACAGTCAGGATGGTAACTCACTTGATGAACATTTGTCCAATATCTGTCATCGTGTATCAGATATCTAGCATCCATTAAAATGTCATTCCACCTATCTCTCTGCTCTAAAAAAAAAAAGAGAGAAAATATAAAAAAAATTATTTAAAAAAAGGTCACGTTGTCCCTTTGCCAGAGTCTCTTAATAATTTTATGTCATTTTTTATTATTTTTATTTTTATTTTAGAGACAGGGTCTTGCTAGTTTGCCTGGGCTAGAGTGTAGTGCATCATCATAGCTCACTGCAACCTCAAACTCCTGGGCTCAAACAGTCTTCCCATCTCAGCCTCCCAAGTAGCTGGGACTACAGGTGCGTGCCAACATGCCCTGCAAATTTTTTAAATTGTGTAGAGAGAGTCTTGCTACGTTGTTCAGGCTGCTCTCGAACTCCTGGCTTCAAGAGATCCTCCTGCCTTGGCCTCCCAAAGTGCTGGGATTATAGGCATGAGTCACCATGCCTGGCCTCTTAATAATTCTAAAGTGAAGATTAGGAGTGCCGCATTTTAGGATAGCACTGAATGCTAACCACTTCCCAAAGTGAATAGTGGCTGTAAATCAAAATGCTGGCATCTGAAAGGCTCACGTGAGAATAATCCTGTTTCAGTTGTCCATTTTGTTCTTGGAACATGTGGTAGATCAAGTGACAAGATTTTGGTTGGGAGGGGATTTTTTAGGCTCCTATGGGAGAAGGATAAAGAGATGGGTGGTGAGAAGAAAAGAGTGTCCAAAACAGAATCCTTGGCTTTGCCACCATCTCCCCAACCCATCCTGCTGCTTCACCGGAGGACCCCTTGTCAGTTAATGGTATCACAGGACGGCCAGTCTCCTCTGGCTTCCTCCCCTCACACCCCAAGGGGCAGCCTAGAACTTTTTTGAATTCCTGAGAGTGTCCCTTGACTTGGGGGTTCTGCATTCATCTTTGTTGTGTATGTGTTTGTGCGTGTGTGCCTGCTTGCACCGGTGTGTGAGAGAGTGTTTTTATCCTCTTTGATCCTGCTCAAATGTTTCCTCATCCATGGAATTTTCCCACTTTCTCCAGGAAGAATTAGTGCCTTGTCACTGCAGCTTGTTTAGACAGTTCCCATCATTGGATTATTTGTCTTTGTATTTCCTTGTGTGGCTGTGGGTTCCCACAGCACAGGGGCTGTGTTTTCTTCTTCTTGCTAGGTGCCCCCATCTTGGTACAGTGCATGGCACAGAAAATGCCTTACTCAATGTATAAATGTTAAAGTCACTCATGCACTCACTCCATTCATCCCTTCTATCGGCCACTTCCAGGCTGGTATCCGCTTTTCCGGCTGTCCCTCCCATCTGGGGCAAGAACTCTACAGACAGAACCCACTCCCTACCTGTGCCAGGAGAAGTCTTTTTTTTTTTTTTTTTTTTGAGACAGAGTCTCACTTTGTCGCCCAGGCTAGAGTGAGTGCCATGGTGTCAGCCTAGCTCACAGCAACCTCAAACTCCTGGGCTCAAGCAATCCTCCTGCCTGTAGCTGGGACTACAGGCATGCGCCACTATGTCTGGCTAATTTTTTTCTATATATATTAGTTGGCCAGATAATTTCTTTCTATTTATAGTAAGAGAAGAGGGTCTCGCTCTTGCTCAGGCTGGTTTCAAACTCCTGACCTCAAGCAATCCTCCCGCCTCGGCCTCCTAGAGTGCTAGGATTACAGGCGTGAGCCACTGCGCCTGGCCTAGAAGTCTTATCCCTCCTTGCTTGCCATCAAGACCCCCACGTTCCTTCCTGAACTGGAAACTGTTTCCTCTTCCCCTTTCCTTCTTCAGAATACCCTTGTCTTTTTTTCTTTTGAGATTTCCGCTGCGTAGAAATCCGGTGCACTCTGGAGGGGTGGCCATGTGGAGCACCATCGAAAGTTTCCAAGAAAAGTCTCCCAGTAGTGTCCAAGCCTATGGTTTCCACGTTAGGGAAAATCTCATTGGCTGCATCCTTTCTACAGCAAGACTATCTGTTCCTCAAAACTGGGTAAGCAGTCATTGGGAAAAGAGGTTGGAGAAAAATCTGGGGCAAAGTGAGGCTACGGTGAGAAGCAGAAGAAAAGGAGATGCTAAGGCCACGCGTGGGAGAGCTGGGCACTGCTGGCGGCCCAGAAGACACCAGGGCTGAGATTCAGTGGCTTTCCAGGAGGTTCCATCCTGCTCGTCCTCATCAATTCCCGTCTACCCCAATGTTGTTAATCCTGCTGTCCCATTTCTCAGGATAGCACCTTCCCCTTGCCCCTTGCCACTGTCTCCTATATCCTGCCTGCCATCCATTCTGCCTTTTCTTCTTCTTCCAAATATCTCTAAGACCCACCCTTTTTTTTTCACTCTCCCTCACTTTCCCTCCCAGAGGCTGCTCTCTCTCCTCTGCAGTCGGTTCTGTGTCCTGCGTGGCCAGTCTTCCTGACGCCACCCCTAACGACGCCCTCCTCGGGGAGATGGCAGCAAGTTCAAGACCCTGCAGGGCTCCTCCTGACTCTGCATTTTCTTCCTTGTGCTACCCTAAAAGAAATCCTTCAATGCAGTTTATGGAGCTGTCTCCAGCCTCAGGCGGCCTCTTCCTGACCCTGCATCCTGCCATGGGCGGGGGTCACCTTTTCTCCTCTCCACTTCACCTGCATCTGCCGGCCACAGAGGGAGCTTCTCTGACCCATGCCGACGTCTCCTTCTTTGCCTGCATGGTGAATGTGCCTGCCCTTGCTGAGAACGTCAGCATCCTCGCGCAGGTTAAAACACCAACCAAACACCTTTGCATAATTCACAGAGCCACGTGATCTGTCACATGCATTGCAAAAAGCTAAAGCAAATTTCTAAGTGCAGGGATGGTTTAGCATAGGGTTGTTTTCAAATGACCTGATGGATGTTAGTTTTGTCCCCCCAGTTTCTGCTGCTGTAGGAGGGGGATGTCTTTGAGTCTCTCTCAGAGTGTCACTCGGGGCTGGGCTCACTAGGGGTGGGCAGGGATGCTCCCTAAACACATATTAATTGATTTATTGAGTTAGTCATTTGGTGTTTTTTTTTTTTTTTTTTTGAGACAGAGTCTCGCTTTGTTGCCCAGGCTGGAGTAAGTGCTGTGGCATCAGCCTAGCTCACAGCAACCTCTAACTCCTGGGCTCAAGCGATCCTACTGCCTCAGCCTCCTAAGTAGCTGGGACTACAGGCATGCGCCACCATGCCCGGCTAATTTTTTCTATATATTTTAGTTGGCCAATTAATTTCTTTCTATTTATAGTAGAGACGGGGGTCTCGCTCTTGCTCAGGCTGGTTTCGAACTCCTGAGCTTGAGCAATCCTCCCGCCTCGGCCTCCCAGAGTGCTAGGATTACAGGCGTGAGCCACCGCGCCCGGCCTCATTTGGTCTTTTGACAAACATGTATTTACTGCCTACAGAGAACACTCAAGTAGACTTTTACTTCTCTGCCCAAACTATACCAAAATTCACTGAAAGCCACCTAAGGCCTGAAAGAGGACTTTGACAAACGAAAGCAGCCTGGGAACAGGTTCCGCCGCCTTCGGCTCACCTTGAGCGCTAGCCAAGCCCGGCGTGCTGGGAACGTGGCCGAAAGCGCACTTGCTGCGCGCTGTTTGCTCAGCGAGAGCCTTCCTGAAGCAGCCTCTGTTGGTGAGAACTCGGCCTTGCAAAGTCAACAGAAGGCTTCTGGCTGATCCTCCAGGCCGCTGGGCTGCCGATGCCCTTAGCGCAGACGCAGAACTTCCTGTCCCCTGCGTTAGCAATGTCACAGCCCGGGGAGTCCTGCTTGGCCTCCCCCTCTGGTAGGCCTGTAGTGGGGCCTGGTGTTAACCGCAGGGGCTTCCTTAAGGGAAGGGGTTGGTAAGAGGTCCCCACCTCTTCCAGCTGCTGCGTGGGGCTGGTTCTCGCCTCTCCGCTGGCTCTAGCTCCCTGGGTTCAAACCCAGAGGCCACAGAGACAAGTGGGTGAGTGGACTCTGGGGGGTGAAAGGTGGCTACTGAGGCAAACTAAGGGACCCGTGGGAATATTTGCTGGCAACAGAAATGCAAATGTACCTTCAGTTCAGGTGTTAAAGCCTCGTCAATGATTGACATATTTTTATTATTTACCTAGTGAAAATTCTCTAAAAATAAAAAGAGAGAGAGCGAGAGAGAGGAGCTTGATCTCTCTCCTAAAGTTTAGAGTCCGTTCAGTGTTGTGGCCACGTGGGGACATCTGGGACCTCTGGCTTCAGGGCTGAGCTCAGGGCAAGGCAGTCCCGAGAGAGGCCTGAACCTTGCAGGCCTTGGCCCGGCAGAGAGTGTGCTTAGAGCAGAAGGGACCAGCCACAGGGAGGCCGCGGCCCAACAAGGTAATTCTCCCAGCCTCCAGATGACAAAGGTTGCATTTACACCTGGCCAGGAGGTTTAATCATCTACCATTTCCAAACACAGCAGGCTAACAACCGGCAGGGCTGAAAATCATAAATTAAAAAAAAAAAATCATCAACAAGAGACAGCAGGAGAAGGAGGGAAGAAGTGGGCCAGTGTCTTCGCTCTAGAGAGCAGGGGCCCCTCAGTGAGGAGCCGGGTGTGGGGGCCGTGGGTGAGGGATCTTTAATGGGGGCCCTGGGTTGGGGTCCTATGGTGGGGGCCCCGGGTAAGGGACCCTCGCTGAGAGGCTGAGTCTGGTGTGCCCGAGAGAAGCATGAACAGCCCGGTTGCCGTGAGCCTCATGACAAAACGGCCCCCTGTGGACCTGGGCTGTGTTTGTCACCATGGCGGAGCAGAAGGAAGTCTCTGCCATGAAGATCTTCACTTGGGGGCTTGCAGAGGGGACGGTGCCCTGTTATGGTTCCTTTGTACCATTGCATTCCTGTTAGAGGAGGCCAAGCTGTCTTTTTGTGACCAAGTCAGACAGGCTGGCATAGGAGTTGCATGTTCCCCACTCATGTTAAACTCTCTGGGTTCGAATCTCAGCTCTACCACTTAGTTGTGGCTTTTTTTTTTTTTTTGAGACAGAGTCTCACTTTGTTGCCTGGGCAAGAGTGCTGTGGCATGAGCCTAGCTCACAGCAACCTCAAACTCCTAGGCTCAAGCAATCCTCCTGCCTCAGCCTCCCGAGTAGCTGGGACTACAGGCACGCGCCAGCATGCCTGGCTAATTTTCTTCTATTTTTAGTTGTTTGGCGAATTTCTTTCTATTTATAGTACAGACGAGGTCTTGCTCTTGCTCAGGCTGGTCTCAAACTCCTCAGCTCAAGCAATCCGCCCGCCTCGGCCTCCCAGAGTGCTAGGATTACAGGCGTGAGCCACTGCGCCCGGCTTTAGTTGTGGCTTTGGGCACATAGCCCTTTGGGCAGATAGCCTCAGCTTTCTATGCCTGTGGTCCCCAACCTCTGGGACCCATCCAAGGCCTGTTAGGGATGGGGCCACAGAGCTCCAGCGTCCACACCCCCCAGAAAAATTGCCTTCCATGAAACTTAGGAAGCAGGGGGGGTGGGGAGGAGGGTCCTGCACAGCAGGAGGTGAGTGGCGGGTGAGCAAGGGAAGCTTCATCTGCAGCTACAGCCACTCCCCATCGCTCACATCGCCGCATAAGCTCCCCCCTCACTGCCTCCTCCGTGGAAAAATTGGCTTCTATGAAACCAGTCCCTGGTGCCAAAAAGGTTGGGGGCCACTGCCTATGCCTTGGTTTCCCTATCTGTAAAATGGGGATGGTAATGGTCTTGCCTTATAGAATATTGTCAGGGTAAAATGAGATCATGTGTCGTTGTTGTTACTTCACTGGGAAATGCAATTCAGAGGACCAATGGATAACTGCAGCTGTGGGTTGATGGTGTCTGAGCTTGATATGTGTGACCCAAAATGATGATGAAGTTATGTATAGGAAGGACTTGGAGACGCTGGTGTCCGCAGGACAGTGGCTGCTTGTTCATTTTTCACACACTGATCTGATCACACTGCAAAAGCCATAGAACCCCATCCACGACTAGGATCTTCACAAGGACATTTTTATTGCAGAGGAAAAATCAATCTATTAGGTAATTAGCAATAAATATTATCCAATGTCTGCTCCATGCAAGACGCTCTGGTCAGTGCAGGGACGCAGCAGAATTGGATCCAGGCCCTCCTCCCTCAATAAATTTTCCGCCTTGATGGGGGAGGAGATATACATGTAAATAGATAACTAACAACTCAAGATAACATATGTCAAATGCCAAATGAGTTGTATTGTAAAACAAATGTATTTGTGTCTTATCTCTTCTGCTCACTCCCCGAAGACAGAAACCACATCTGTCTTGCTCAGGATGTGCCTTCTGCTCACATCTGCATTCTCGCTAGACCTGCTACACTGGCCATGGCACGGGCCCATTCTGGGTTCTGTATGGGCATTGCCTCCTTTAAGTGTATAACGTAGGCTATGCTGTGCATACTGTTACCAACCCATTTTCAAGATGGGAAAAGTAGGGGACAGAGAAATGAAAAGCTTGTCACCACTATGCAATGTTGGGCACATGCTGGGAACTCTTTCCCCTGCTGCCTTCTCCAGTGCCCAGTGCTATGCCTGGCACAGGAGCTGGGGAAATGCACTTATGGGGGGGGGTGCCACCGATCCAGCCTCTGTGAGGCACTGTACGAGGACTCACTTCATTGTCACAAATGCCGTTGAGGTAGGTGTCATGATGCTCCTATGACAGGAGGAAGGGGACTCAGAGAGGCCCAGGACGTGCACGGGTTGCAGGCTGGCAAGGGACGCTGCTGGAATGGATTCACAAACCAGTAGACTGATCTGGACTGGGACAGGGTTGGGGTTCAGAGGACTGGGGTGCTGAAGGTCTTCTCTAAGAAGCAGCGTGTCCACTGGATTCTGGAGGAATCTGATTTGGATAAGCAGGAAATGAGGGCGAGAGATGGAAATGGGTTGGGAAGTCTACACAGGAGCCTTGGCAGTGGGCTCACACCAGCAGGCTGGCTGGAGCAAATGATCTGTGCAAACAGGCAGTGGCTGGGATGATGAGAAAGGTAGACTGGGGACAGATTATAAAAGGCCTTAAGTACCAGACAAAGGAGGGGAGACCCTGAAGGAATAGACTCCATAGAAACAAGCTGGCCACATCTTGAGTGCTTAATGTTTCGGGCTCTTTAGCTGAGTCCAAACATTTGATAAGCCTGGTATGGCCTTTAATGTCTTCATGCTACAGTTATAGTGAATTACATAACACCTTTAATCGCTGCCGCTGGAAAATTACACAAAACATTCGTACCATATGGCATGGGAAAGTTTAAAAGCCTTGCAGAAAAATGCCAGTGTCTTCTCTCCCTCCCTCCCATCTTTTGTACTTCTGAGTTTAAGGAACGCTCTGAAGTCGCACTGCCTTATCACTGAGGAAATAGAGCAGGCAAGCGACCAAGGTATGGCCTTGTTGTAATCTAACAGGAGAGCTTGATGCGGCTGAACCGCCCATGCCAGCTGCCCTGGCGTGCCAGGTCCACAGCTACCTGTACCACTGCCACTGGGTCGGGTTTCTGGCTGTGTGTGTGACCTTTGACCTACCTTCCTACCACTCTGCTTTTTGTTTTTCCACCTGTGGAAAAGGGGATCGTAACGATTCTACTTCCTTTGCTCACCTGGGAGTGGTGACGAATACGGCGGTGTTTGCTGAGGGCCAGTGGGAACCGAGACGTCACACGAGCACCTGCGTTGTGACTCTGGGTGGCACCCAGATGGTGGTGCTTTCTCTGTTTGCTCTCGTTACAAAGGCGGGAGCCCATTCAACACCCAGAGCCCAAGGAAATAAGGCCACCGAGACTGTCGCTTGCTTTTTGTTGGTGTTTCATATTTCCTTTGCTGTGCTTTCTGGACATTTGGAAAGTTTAAAACATTTTTGTAACTTCGGTATCTTGCAGCCTATATAGTTCAATTAAAAGTATATGAAGTCTGCCAAAGTTCAAAAGTTGGAAGCTGAAGGCACTGGTATTTAGTGCTCTAATTTAGTGGCCAACTCTTATAGCATGTAACTCTTTTTATTTTTATTTTGTTTTTTTCATTCATTTTGGGAAAACACACACTGGCTTTTTTCTTTTAAGGAGAAATCACAAAAACAGGTCCTCAGACTACTAAAAAGTATTTGTTAAAAGGTTCTTTGTTAGCTATTGTAGAATCTTCTCTCATTTGTTCTAAAGCCTCAAAAAAGTAAAACCTGGTGCATACCCGGTGTTCACTGTGGGTTAAGCGGAACTTAGAAGGGAGGAGCAGGCCCCTCAGGAAACATGTTTGGGATTTTCCTCAAAACTCCATGTATTTTCCAAATGGCTATTTGAAAACCTTTGATTAGGCGAGCCAGCCCTCTTGTTTTCCTGTCCTCTATCAAGATTCAAACTCAGTTGGCCACCCACTGATATGAATCTGTAAATAGACTAAATCCTTCCTTTGAACATGCTGGTCCCTAACTTGCTATCTTATGAAAATGTTTGGGAGATGACAACATCAGAGGGCTCAGCAGAGACGAGCAAGCCCGTCTGCCCTTTGCCTGGGAGACTTGGGAGGCTATAGGTCTTCGGAGAGGAGAGGGGTGGCCGGGGAGCTAGAGGACAGAAAAGCCGCCTGCACGGAATCCAGCTGCCCTGCCCTGCCTGGCGCTGTGTGTGAGCGCTGGGGTCGGGGCGCTGATTCCCCCGAGATCCCCACGGCTTTTCCATTTAGCCTCCTGCCTCGTAGGGGGTGGGGAAAATGTGGAGCACAGAGATTTTAGAAATACGTGTTTTCATTGTCTCATTTCTAAAGCCTGATCTTTTCTTCTGCTTCCTTCTCTCGCCTTCTAGTACTCTGTTAATTCTGGTATTCTATTTCCTCTCGTTTCTTTATTTCACTTTTTTCTTTAAACGAATCCTTTCTGCTTTTATCTTCTTTAATCTAATGTCATCTCCTTTCGTCTATTTTCTAATTTTAATTTTTTCCCTGTTTCTCTTCATTCTACTATTTACCTTCCTCCCTCAGGTGTCCATTTCTGTCTTGCTGCTCTGTCCCCAGGGGCTGTAAGTCAGAGAACTTGAACTTGAACCACAGCTCAGGTGGAAGCATCAATGATACTCTATATCACATTTCTTTAAAATAAAGCTCGCCAGGGCTAAGTGGTTCATGCCTATAATCCCAGAGCTTTGGGAGTCTGAGGTGGGAGGGTCACTTGAGGCCAGGAGTTTGAGACCAGCCTGGGCAACATAGCAAGACCCTATCTCTACAAAAAATAAAAGACAGCCAGTGCATTGATGTGTGCCTGTAGTCTTAGCTGCTCGGGAGGCTGAGGCAGGAGCATCTCCTGAGCCCAGGTGTTTGAGGTTGCAGTGAGCTATGATGACACACTGCAGTAATCCACATTACATTGTGAATTTAATACTTGCTAATCCAATAGAGGGGCTACTTTTCTAGTCATGGGGAAGGGGGCAAGGAGCAAAAGAACCACACGTGTGACAGGGAGTTGGTGAGGAGGTTGTGTTGGGGAAATAAATGAGCAATTGTCTTCCCTTCCCCAATTCATGTTGATGTGCATTCTCTGTACTCTCCCCAAAGTTGCTAAATGAGAAGTGAAGCTTTAGACGTAGTTGCAAAGGTACAGTTGCAGAAAACCAGTGAAATAACCAGGTTAGGGGCATCAGGGTCTAGAGAAAAGAGGAGACCTAAGCTAAGAACTGTCTGTATGTTTTTTCCATATCCAACCGTTAGCACCTCTGAGGCCCACGCCAACTCTCTGTCTGCCTCCATCCTTGGATCAGCATTCCTAGCACAGCAAGAGCTTCGGCAGAGTGGTTAAGGCCACTGGAGTGGGACTGGGTTTGAATTCCAGCAAAATAACCTCTTCGAGGCTCAGTTACCTCAATTGAAAATAGGTACATACGGTGGTACCCATGGCTAAACTGGATGATCCAAGGCTAATGCTTGGCACCGGGTCTGATGCTAAACAGTTCGCAAGTTGTTGTCATTGTCCTTACCCACTTTCCTTACTCATTAATTGTCCAGAGTCATAAAAAGAGTCACTGGAGAGCTATGCGTGCACATATGCCTCCTTCCTCCATGCAGAGTCAGAAACTCAAACCACTCATCAGCACACAGCGAGTGCCCTGCCACCCAGCCCCCAGCCCCACCTAACTTTAGCCCTTCACAGGAAACCAGAAACCATTTTTAATTAATTAATTTTCAGAGATGGGGTCTCACTCTGTCACCCAGGCTGGAGTTCATTGGTGTGATGGTAGCTCACTGTAACCTCAAACTTCTGGGCTCAAGTGATCCTCCTGCCTCAGCCTCCTGAGTAGCTGGGTCTATAGGTGTGAGCTACCACACCTGGCTAATTTTTTTATTTTTCATTTTTATTTGTTGTAGAGATGGGGTCTCACTATGTTGTCCAGGCTGGTCTTGAACTCCTGGCCTCAAGTGACCCTCCTGCCCAGGCCTCCCAGGGTGCTAGGATTACAGGTGTGAGCCATGCCTGGGTCCAAGAAATCACTTTAAAGAAAGGTGAGAAAAAGTCTTTTACTGTTGTGGTAAATGTTTTTCCCTTATATAATATCAGCTATCTACTGCTGTGTAATAAATCAACCCAAAATGTAGTGGCCTGAAATAGCCACCGCTTTTATTTACTGGTGACTCCGTGCGTCATCAATTAGGGTTGGGCTCTGCTGAACGGCTCTGCTGGCCTCGTCTGGGTCTATTGGCAGGACTGTTGACCACTCAAGCACACACCGGCTGGGACAAGGGGTCCCAGATGGCTTTATGCACACGTCTGGTAATTGGTGCTGTCGGCATGGCCCCTCTCGCCATGTGGTCTCTTATCCTCAAGGAGGCTGGGCTGGGCATTTCCCGAGGTGGCAGCGTGCCAAGAAGACAGGAGCAGCAGCTAAACTCTTGACGCCTGTGCTCAGATATCACACAGTGTCGCTTCTGCCACAACCTGCGGAAGGCCGCTCAGGCTCCCAGTGTGGGTGAGTAGGCTCTTCCTCTTGATGGGTGACATAGCGAAGTCATACTGCAAACAGATGTGCATCTAGGGGAAATTATTGTGCCCATCTTTTCAGTAATCTATGAAAGTCCACCTCTGACCATAATAAGTCACATCCCTCCTTTATAGGAAATACTTATCCCCCGCTGGGCGCAGTGGTTCACACCTGTAATCCTAGCACTCTGGGAGGCTGAGGTGGGAGGATTGCTTGAGCTCAGGAGTTGGAGACCACCCTGAGCAAGTGCGAGACCCCGTCTCTACTTAAAAATACTAAAAATAGAAAAATTAGCCATCAAAATAGAAAAATTAGCCAGAGGTCATGGCATGCACCTGTAATCCTAGCTACTTGGGAGGCTGAGGCAGGAGGATCACTTGAGCCCAGGAGTTTGAGGTTGCTGTGAGCTAGGATGATGCCACACTGCACTCTACCCAGGGTGAAAGATTGAGACTATTTATCAAAAAAGAAAAAGAAAGAAAAGAAAAGAAAAATACTTATCCCCCAAAAGCTCATCCATTAGGGCATCAGGCTTGAAGTTCAGGACATGGTCATTAAAATTAGGTCCAGACCTGGATGAGGCTCTTCTGGTAAATCATAAAAAGCTCCACGTTAGGTTTAGGGGGTGGAATGTGCAGAGAACTTGCATGCGTAGTGTGCAGGGATGGGTAGCATTCTGCCCCAACGCACCACCGCGAGCGAGGGCAGACGACCGCTGCAGATATGCCCGTGCAGAACGGGGAAGAAGCCAGACACATAGCGGTCACTGGTCCATGACAATTCTGAAACCCAGTGGGGCACGTGTTTTCAGGTCCCCCTACCCTGAGGGCGGGGAATTCCTTGATCAGGGCCCAGTTTTGCTCCTTGGAAGTGGTTCGATAGCTTCTGTCCTCTGGGCTCTTGGCTCCACCATCCGAGATGCTGTATCATTTTCTCTCGGAATTGCCCGGGTTTGCAGCCGGTTTCGTTGTCCCAGAAACCTCTTTCCATTTTGAACTAAGTCAGTACCTTTCATTCCACTATAGCGCAACTCCTTAAAAACTGTGTGGATTTCTAGTAGATCAGTGTATACTCCACTCCACTAGATAGACCCCTTCTTACTTTGGGCAGTGACCTGTCACTGAGAGTCACTCGTATGACGGCAGCAATAGGAAAATGCCTTTAAGGTTTATAGAGCCCTTTTGCCCTGCCGAGAAGCTCTACTAGGCTTTCTGAGGTATTGACAAATGGTTTTAAAAACCACACCTTTAGTTTTATCTTTTCCTGAAGCCATTTCTTTTCTTTTTTTTGAGACAGAGTCTCACTCCGTTGCCTGGGCTAGAGTACGTGGCGTCAGCCTAGCTCACAGCAACCTCAAACTCCTGGGCTCAAGCAATCCTCCTGCCTCAGCCTCCCAAGTAGCTATGACTACAGGCACACACCACTGCGCCTGGCTAATTTTTTCTAATTTTAGTTGTTTGGCTAATTTCTTTCTATTTTTAGTAGAGACAGGGTCTCGCTCTTGCTCAGGCTGGTCTCGAACTCTTGAGCTCAAGCAATCCTCCCGCCTCGGCCTCCCAAAGTGCTAGGATTACAGGCGTGAGCCACCGAGCCAGCCCTGAAGCCATTTCTTTCTCCAGAATTTTTTACCAACTAGAGAGGCTTGGCTATGAAAAATGGTTTTATTTTTCAATCAAGCACATACCAGGCGTTCTATAGTCCCTCTAAATTCTGCTTGCAAACTGAGTAGTAGTCCCTTCTTCAGCTTCTGTCTTGCTCTCTCTTCAAAATAGAAATCTCCTTACCCAGTTCCGCAGTTCATTAAGTACCTTTCTATTTTCCGAGTTACTGCAGGCAACTTTTTGCCTGTTGTTCTGTGGCTGCATAAAACAGATTGCCTTCCCCCGCCCCCAACCCGGTCTCCTACGGCCCTTTCCCCACTGCATTTTTAGCTTCCACTAACAATTTACTTATCATTTTTCCAGGTTATGCTCTCCACGTGGCCCCAAAGCCAATGCTACTTATTCTAGGTTATTTACAGCAACACCCTTCTTCTAGTACTAATTTCCATGTCACTTGTCTATTGCCGAATAAGAAACCTTCCTGAAATGTAGTGGCTTTAAATAATAACCATTGAGGCTAGGTGCAGTGGTTCATGCCTGTAATCCTAGCACTCTTGGAGGCTGAGGCAGGAGGATCACTTAAGGTCAGGAGTCCGAGAACAGCCTGAGAAAGAGCGAGACCCCATTTCTATTAAAAATAGAAAAAATTAGCTCAAGCCTGTAATCCTAGCTCTCTGGGAGGCCGAGGTGGACGGATCGTTTGAGCTCAGGAGTTCGAGACCAGCCTGAGCAAGAGCAAGACCCCATCTCTACTCTAAAATAGAAAGAAATTAATTGGCCAACTAATATATAGAGAAAACATTGGCCGGGCATGGTGGCGCATGCCTGTAGTCCCAGCTACTTGGGAGGCTGAGGCAGCAGGATTGCTTGAGCCCAGGAGTTTGAGGTTGCTGTGAGCTAGGCTGACGCCACGGCACTCACTCTAGCCTGGGCAATAAAGTGAGACTCTGTCTCAAAAAAAAAAAAAAAAAAGTAGAAAAAATTAGCTGAGTGTGGTGCTGTGCACCTATAGTCCCAGGTACTGGGGAGGCTGAGGCAGGAGGATCTCTTGAGCCCAGGAGTGTGAGGTTGCTGTGAGCTAGGCTGATGCCAAGGCGCTCTAGCCCAGGCAACAGAGCGAGACTCTGTCTCAAAAATAAATAAATAAAAATAACCATTTATCTGGGCATGGTCACTCATGCCAGTAATTTTGGCTACTCAGGAGACTGAGGTGAAAGGATCCCTTGAGCCCAGGAATTCAAGACCAAACTGGGCAACATAGTGAGAAACTGTCTTTAAAAATAAAGTGATAACCAATTATTTGCTCACAATTCTCTGGATCAGCATTTGGGGCTGGTCTCAGTTGGCCAGTCTGTTGGTTTCACCTGGGGTCACTCATGTGACTGCAGTCCAGTGGCAGGTAGGCTGGGACTGGCTGAGCACATGGCCTTACTCATGTGCCTGGGATAGGTGGTGGCCGTCAGTGGAATCCCTCTCCCCACGTACTCTCGTCCTCCAAGAGGCTATCCTGGACTTCTTCAGAAGGGCGACATTGCAAGAGGGCAAGAGTGGCATCTGAAGGCATCTTGAGACCTAGGCTCAGAAGTCATACAATGTCATTTTTGCTGTAGTCTATTGATCAAAGTAAGTCCCAAGGCCAGCCCAGATTCAAAGATAAGGAAAGAGACATCACTTCTCAATGGGGAGGAGTGGCAGAGTCGCATTACAAAGGGATGTGTGAACAGGGATGGGAGGAGTTATCTCAACCATTTTAGTAAGGAGTTTGCCGCAATCTTAGCCTTGAACATAATGATCAAAGTCTGCCTGTGTTGCCACAATTCTATGTATCACAGAAAATATCATTCCTCCTTGTATTTTTTCCAATTTTTTATTGCAGTAAACATAACAGTTGTCATACCTCCTCATATTTATTAACCTGTTAATATACCTTTAGTGTAATCAGCCTACGCCCTTGGTGGAATGGCTCACAAGCCACTGTCAGAGCTTCTTCTGTCACCGCCTTATTCGGTTAACCATTGGTTGCCTGAGCTGGAAACATGCAGGCACCAAAGTAAACCAATACTCCTCTATATCTCTCCCTATTCCACACCTCTCTCATGAAACGCCAATAAAGTGAGGCCCTGCCATAGTAAATTCTCTCATAGATACTCCTGTCTATTTTCTCATAAGATTCTACACACACAAGTCACTGTTTAACTTCTCAGGTATTATATTTTACCGTCTGATGTCTTAGTCATTTCCAGCTGCCTGGGAATAAAGTTGAGAGAAGGTAAGAATTATTATCCCTGACATACCGTGGGGTCCGTGGCTTACTTATAAAGAAAACCAGCCATTCCTCTCTCCTGTTGTGTTTCCCATTTGAGTTCGAATGTGAATAAAATGTTGTATTCAAGAATTGCTTCAACATTTCATGGGTGTGCTGATAATTACAAGGTTGCTCCCCCAAGCGACTTTCAGCACAGCTGGTTTACACTGTGCAGCCATTTTCTTAAGATGTAAAATAATCATGATAATTGAAAATATTTGTAAGAAAATCTTCTTTCATAAAGATTAAATAACTTCAAACCTTAGAAGTGATCAGATCTATCAACGAGGACACTTGGAGCATTACGAGAGAATAATGAAAAAATTTGTCTCGTTTGATTATAAATTATTTTGCAATTTTCCTCCAAAAAACAAACAACAACAAAAAACTCAAAATAGCCTCAGTAATGCTGTTTTTCTGTGCACCCTGACTGTCCTTGGTCCACATTCCCAGCTGCTTTTTATGATCCAAATGTCTGTTTACTCCCAGAAGAAACAAGCAAAAGGAAACACTGAAGGGCACCTCTCTCGTTGTTGACCTTCATGCACATTTTAGCTCATTTACTTTGTCTTTTCTTTATTAAGAACCTACCAGATACCCAGACTCTAAAAGGGGCTCTGGAGGAGGCAAAAGGAGTGAAAACAATTTGGAAACAGCCCTTGTGTCACTTTTTACAAGCAGTGTCATAACGGTACGAAGCAAAGCAACTTTATTCGCGATAGGCATTGAGCTGGTATTGGAAGAGGCAACCCAGTGCTTGAGTAAAGTCTGGACGCAGGAGCCTGACTGCTTGGGTTTGGATCTGGCATTATCACTTCCTAGCTGTGCAACTTTGGACAAATTGCCTAACTTCTCTGGGTCTCAGTTTCTTCACCTGTAAAATGGGAATGCTAATAATAGTCTCTTCCTCTTTGGGTTATTGTGAGGAGTAAATGATTGGAAGCATGCTTGGTACTCAAAAATATTATATGTTTTTAAGAAATTTAGAGTAAGAAGAAATAAAAAAATCCCTTTGGTGGATCTGTGGATACAAAGGGAACATTAACACGTTAAAATAGCCTACACAGGCCGGGCGCGGTGGCTCATGCCTGTAATCCTAGCACTCTGGGAGGCCGAGGCAGGCGGATTGCTCGAGGTCAGGAGTTCAAAACCAGCCTGAGCAAGAGCGAGACCCCGTCTCTACTATAAATAGAAACAAATTAATTGGCCAACTAATATATATAGAAAAAATTAGCCGGGCATGGTGGTGCGTGCCTGTAATCCCAGCTACTCAGGAGGCTGAGGCAGGAGGATTGCTTGAGCCCAGGAGTTTGAGGTTGCTGTGAGCTAGGCTGACGCCACGGCACTCACTCTAGCCTGGGCAACAAAGCGAGACTCTGTCTCAAAAAAAAAAAAAAATAGCCTACACACTTGTAGCGGTGTTGTGAAGAGGAGCTTTTTCTCCTGGTGGGTGTGCTTGCTGAGAAAAACCCCTCTGTTTTCTGAGGCTTAAGATGGGACTCAATAATTATCATGGTATTATCAATAATATATGATATTTTAGGACCCTCCTTGAGGAAAGAGCCCCTGTCACCGCTCTGCCCAGGGCAGTTCTCTGTTACCCCCACACCCGCACGGAGCCGGCTTCATTTAGTGCTGGAGCCCACGGGCTTCAGAAGGAGGTGAAGCTTGTGACCTTTGAGTGGCTTTCAGTTTCCTCAGCTTTAAAATGGGTATGGGGTTTCATGTGAGGCTCAGAACAGACCAACAAGTAAAACACTTAGCACTTGTATCAACAAAAATTATTATTTCTATTCTTATTATTAGAAATATTTCCCCTAATCCCAGATTATATTATGAAGACTGAAGCTCTGTGACAGTGGGGACTTTATCTGGCTCTCAGGTCCTACACTGGTCATTTACAACAATCGGCAAGTGATGGTTGTTAATAATATAATAGTTATTGACACTAGAATTTCTGGAAGATTTTTTGGAGGACCAAAGAAATAACAACAAAAAAAATCCTGGCCTGAAACATTCCAGAAGGTCCATTCTGAGGCCGAAAAAGAGAAGTAGAGGTAGCCTGAGCTTCCATATCCCAAAACGTCTTTGGTTAAGAGACCAATTTTTCGTTTGGGGGATGGTCACACTTGAAACTCAGACTCGAGGGAGGAGGGGAGGCAAGGGCAATATATGTAACCTTAACATTTGTACCCCCTTAATATGCTGAAATAAAAAAAAAAGTCCCATTTTTGGGACTTTGCCACTGAGTTGCTGGGAAAACCACCTGCCTTCTTTTGGGTCCTGGATTCCCCATTGAAAAATAGACAGGTTATCTTGAAGGTCCTCTTTCCCTCTGAGATGCTGGGGAAGACCCACAGGTGTCAGATGGAACTGGTTCCAGCCAGGTCACCCATCCACTCTCTACTAGAAAGGAAACCAAACAGCCAAGATAAGACATTCCCTTTCAACAAATATCGTATTATTATGCTGATTTTCAGCCACATAATCAGTCTGAAAGCAAATCCCATCTCAATGGCATTTATAAAAGGATTAGGAAGTGGAAAAAACAGAGGCACGCTGGCAAACCCATTTGATTTAATTTAAGCCTATTTCCCTTCATCCTTTTGGTTATTTTTTAAAATAACCAAAGTGGGTGGGGAGCACACCCAATTCACTGGCCCTCAAGCCTGTGTTTTGTTTTCTCTACTCCCAGCCGGCTGTAGAACTGACCTGCCTTTAAGGAACTCATTCCGCAGTCCCGATATAGAAGGGACACGAAGAATCTCTGGGAGTGGCCAGGAGAGGAGCAGCAACAAGAAAAGCCTATGTTGGGATAGGACATGCGGACTTTCTTTCAGTTTCAGTCCAGAAAAAGGACACGTGTCTCTTTGACTTGGGGTGATAGATGCGGGCTTGGTATCTAAAGCCATTTTCTGCTTAGCTCTCTTGTTTTATGGCTATCGATGAGCACAAGTTCCAAACAGTTTCGAGGTGTTGAATGCAATTCCACTCAGTCTGATCGGCATGTAGCCCAGTTCATATGCCTTCTGTCCTTGTGGCGTGAGTAGGCTAAATGCATTAAACAGTGTTGCTGTCAACGTAGCAAATGTCGGCCACATCCACATCTCCTCCCTCAGGTTTGGCCCAACTCTGGGCAGGTTCTCCTGTACAAAAATAAGGCACTTTGAAAGGAACGATGTACTTACTGTATAGGCTTTCCTCTTTTTTTTTTTTTGAGACAGAGTCTTGCTTTGTTGCCCAGGCTAGAGTGAGTGCTGTGGCGTCAGCCTAGCTCACAGCAACCTCAAACTCCTGGGCTCAAGCGATCCTTCTGCCTCAGCCTCCTGAGTAGCTGGGACTACAGGCACGCACCACCATGCCCGGCTAATTTTTTCTATATATATTAGTTGGCCAATTAATTTGTTTCTATTTATAGTAGAGACGGGGTCTCACTCTTGCTCAGGCTGGTTTCGAACTCCTGACCTCGAGCAATCCGCCTGCCTCCCTGAGTGCTAGGATTATAGGCGTGAGCCACCACGCCCGGCCTAGGCTTTCCTCTTCAACGCTTTGTTTTCACCTTAGTGAATGCAAGAAGATAGGGAGTTAACTCATTTTACAGTGGTATAAACATTCGTGTAGCCTTCATGGTATGGCAGCACCCTCACATGCACAAAATAAATATAGCCTTATGACAGCTCTCTGAGGTGTGTCCTGTCAGCATACTTCTTCTTCTGATGACTTATTTGTGTACACTGTATAATTTTTAAACTACATTTTAATTCTCCCAACAAATTCTTAATTTTGGTGTTATCATCACTATTTTATTTTGAGACAGAGTCTCACTCTGTTGCCCAGGCTAGAGTGAATGCCGTGGCGTCCGCCTAGCTCACAGCAACCTCAAACTCCTGGGGTCAAGCAATCCTCCTGCCTCAGTCTCCCGAGTAGCTGGGACTACAGGCATGCGCCACCATGCCTGGCTCATTTTTTCTATATATTTTTAGTTGTCCAATTAATTTCTTTGTACTTTTAGTAGAGACAGGGTCTCGCTCTTGCTCAGGCTGGTTTTGAACTCCTGACCTCGAGCGATCCTCCCGCCTCAGCCTCCCAGAGTGCTAGGATTCAGGGGCAAGCCACTGCGCCCAGCCTATCATCGCTCTTTTAAAGTGAGTAAATGGAGTTTGGAAGTTTCCAGGGCTGCCCTGAGGTTTCCTGCTGCTCAGGGTCAGTCCACTGCGGACTTGTCGCTTGGTCCCAACTCCCAGGGTGACTCTAAGTCGTTCTGCTGCCACAGGGTGTCAAGTCTGCTGGGGATCCGTTCCCGAGTCTCAGGACTGCCACTCCACTCCCCGGCTAGAATCCCCGACACCCTCAGCAAAGAGCTCGCCTTACACTGTTTCAGCTGCCTGCCGGCCCGCCAGTCTCCCCTTTAAGTTTGTGAACTTGAGGGTGGGGACTGTCTCCACCTTTGTTTCTTCAGTGCCCAGAATAGTGTCTGACACACACGGGCACTTGGTGAGTGTTTGTCGATGAACAAATAAGCAAATAAACTCATCTCGGTAGGTAGACTCGAAAACTTATAAAATGTTTTACAGACACTGCAGTTTTTGCATTGAAGTATTTTAGTGTAAACTAGAATTTGGACTATTCCTGATAAGGAGAATGAAGGGGGTTTGTATTTAAAATTTTCATTTTTCCTTAGACAAGTTAAGTGTTGTCCATTCGCTCCCATCTGTATCTCAGAATCTTATCAACCAAGAAATATTTGAGGATCTACTACATAGACGGCACTGTGCTAGGCTCTGTAGACAAATGAAAGAAATGCAAGAGGTGAACCTTCCTGTCAAGGGATTTATAGCTTTGTGGCAGGACTGACCATCCTTTGTCTACTCAAAGGTCTTTCCGTGGAGTTTACAGTACAAACGATAGTCGTAGGTGTGTGAAGAACCACGACAGAGCGGACATGAAGCTTTTCAGAACGCCATCGAATTGCCCATTTAGAGTCTTACGTTTCAAGACCCTCAGCGATGGCCGGTTAGGGAGATGAGCATATCCTTTAGAAGTTAATTCTCCCGATAAATAAAAGGGACACTGCAGAAGCCTACATGTTACAAAATGCAGGAGACAGAGAAGTGTGGGGAATAGTAACCCTTTCATCTTCAAGGCGACAAAAATTATTGCATGGCCCCGGACAAACAAGCCATAAATTTCCAGCTTGAGCCCCACCAGAGCTGCCTCCTAAACACGGCCCAAGCCAAGGCTGTCACACAACATGAAAGAGGAGATCTTCTCTGCAGCCAGCGTCAGCCCTCGAGCTCCCAAGGGCTGTCTCTTGCGAGTCCACCTTAAACTCTCGAGGGCTCCAGCGTCGGGATGTGACAACCTGGAAAGCCCGTGGCGGCAGCCAAGACCACCTTACAGACCGGGGCCAGGAGCAGGGTCCTCCTGGAGCCAGAACTGCGAGTTGTAAAACTCTCAGAGCCAGACATGCAAGGGAGCAGATTTCTTTGGGGTTCTGTTGTTTATACTTAAGTGTTTGGTCTTAGCAAACAGAAATGGGCCAGTAACAGCCTTGTCATTAGAGATTACAAAGAGAACTACTCTGGTGTAACCAGACACATCTTCTGTTTCTCTTTAATTTCTTTTTAATATCTTAACTCTTCTATTTGAACAGTATCAGAAATTACATATATGGTTTTGCAAGCTCTATATAGCCACTATATGTGCTTTAAACAACGAGAGCCAATATTATTAAATGCTTACTACTGCCATAGGAACTGTCCTAAATGCAGCAACCCTGCGAGGTAGGTACTATTATTATTGCCATCCCCATTTTACAGATGTTCCCATCTGTAAAATGAGGCACTGAGATGGTGTGAAATTGAGTGCAGCTGGTAAGCAGTGAAGTTGGGATTTGAACCCAGGCCCTGTGTTTCCAGAATCTGCCCACATAACCCCTAAGTGACAGGGGCGCTTGATAGGTTGGATGGAGCAGATTTATATGCAGAAAAAAGGGACAGCCAAACCATGCTGTAGGACATTCATTCTAAAAGTATACTTGGAGACTCAGATTCTGAGGACGAAAAGCTAGAAGGGAGCAGCAGTCTGGTTCTTATCCTGCCTGTCGCCGTCCGAGGAGTGGAGGGAAGAGGGCAGCCTGCTCTCCCAACCTCTCGTCCCCAGCTGCAGCTTGCCTGACGTGCTGGTGGAAAAACGCAGCCTGGCCCAGAGGGAGCGAGAGGACGCTGGGGCGTGGGGCATGGTGTGTGGTAGTGGGGAGCAGAGGCAACTGAGGTGTCAAACGCTGGGGGAAGAAATAACTCAACCTTGTTGAGTATAAACTATGGAGTTCTGTCCAGAATTTAGAAACCAGGAATTTGATATAGATACACGAACATTTATTCAAAAAGCACAGTGTTGGCCGGGTGTGGTGGCTCACGCCTATAGTCCTAGCACTCTGGGAGGCCGAGGCGGGCGGATTGCTCGAGGTCAGGAGTTCGAAACCAGCCTGAGCAAGAGCGAGACCTCCGCCTCTACTATAAATAGAAAGAAATTAATTGGCCAACTAACATATATAGAAAAAATTAGCCGGGCATGGTGGCGCATGCTTATAGTCCCAGCTACTCAGGAGGCTGAGGCAGCAGGATTGCTTGAGCCCAGGAGTTTGAGGTTGCTGTGAGCTAGGCTGACGCCACGGCACTCACTCTAGCCTGGGCAACAGAGTGAGACTCTGTCTCAAAAAAATAAATAAATAAATAAATAATAAAGCACGGTGTTGGTTTAAACAGTGAGAAATAGAACAAGGTCTCTAGCCACTATATCATTAAGGTAGATTAAAAATATGAAAGCAAAACAGCACAACGCACTTTATAAGGATGCATCCCTATTCTTGGCAGCGGTGGGGGGCGTGGGCTATGGAGGGAAAAGGAATGGGAGTTGGGATCTGAAAAAAGTTAGTAAAATAAGAGAGGAGAAAAACACACTCTGGAAGTGATATAGTCCCCACTGGGAATGTGATGGTAGATTGTTAGATGTTACATGCCATTCATTGATTCATTCACTCATTCACCTAACAAATGCAGTATTACACCGCCAAGGGGCTGAGGCGGGAGGTACCCGGAAAAGTGCAAAGGCTCTGGGCTCTGGGACCAGGCAGGCTGGAGCCCCTGTCCCGGGTCCCCATGTTGCTGGGTGGCCTTGGACAACCTAAGACTGAAGTGGGACTAGCATGTAATTCATAGGGCCGATGTGAATACCATGTGCAAAGCTCCTCACACGCAGTGGGTAGCGCACGCCCTTAGTAACCAGCAGCTGCTATCTCTACCTACCGATGATCAAAACAAAAGAAGTTCCTGAGTTCTGACGAAAGAGTAACCTTAAACAAATGAGTGTACAAAAAAGTTTAATTATTGAAATTAGTGCTACCAAAGGAAAAGGGTGCTATGAGAGCATTTAACAAGTTTGAGCTTATTCTGGGGACTTTCGAGATGTTGAGATCCTGAAAAACTGAAGGTCAAGTTAAGGAGCCCAGACACCGACACTAACGTAGCAGGGGCGTCCTTAGCGCTGTCGGGAGCAAGGACCCAGGCAGCTCACGAGCAGGCACACCGCCGAGGGCCGAGGGGCTGAGGTCTCGGGAAACTGAGGGAGGTGGCTGGAGCTGGGGTAGCCTGTGGGCTGGTGGAAGGGGGGGAGGCTGCAGTGAGCCAGAGCCGGAGACAGGTCTGTGCGGCTCCCAGCCCCCTTCGGCCCATGCCCCCTTTGGATAACTGTGAGGGTCTCATGCCCTCCCCCTACACACACAGTCCTGGGGCTTCCGATCTGCTCCCCCAGCTGGGCTGGCCTGGGTTATTTTGTGTGGATCTGATTAGCCGAGGTGTTACCAAGCTTTTCTTCCTGTAATTTATATTGGACCTCCATAGGCACTTGTTTTCATTTCCCACATACAAAATGATCATACGATGCTTTTCGAGCTACAGCTGCTGCTCCCCGGAAATTCTGAACCCCCACCCCCACCATTCCCATTATCGTCCACCCCCAGCTGCGAACCCTGATTTCCCCAAACCATCTATTACAAAAGAAGTAGTGCTGGAGGATGGGTGGGGGAGATAAGATCCCCTGGAAGGTAGGTTAGGGCCAGACAACAGAGGGCCTTAAATGTTGCCATGGTTACCTCCCCCACCTGAGTCACACATTCTTCTTGCATGAGGTGGGCAAAGGGGGCCATTGAGGGCACACAGGAGCGAGCCTTGGTTCTTGTGGGGCAGGGAGACCTTAGCTTGATGTATAAAAATGGTTTGGTCAACCTCAAATCAGAGGTTGGAGAGTTGGGTTTCCCATGAGATCCGTCTCTGAGCCCACCACGGTAGCTTTCCTTATCACAGAAAACCAGGAGGAAAGGTTTTCCCATCCTGCAAGCTCCCTAAACCTCACTCGTTTGGGAAGAGCTCAGTATATGGTCTTTAGTTCTAACTTGGGATCCCTAGGAAATACTGGGGGGACGGGGGTGGGGGAAGGGCAGTTCTCTAAGCCACTTTAGTATTACAAATGGCAAAACAAAATTAATGCATTGACCTTAAATAAGGATGGACAAGTTAAAGTAACTCAGGTCCTTTGGGTTCAAATTGTATCTACCCAATGTAGTGACACTGGTCATCTCTACTGATTTCAAAGACTTATTACTTAATAAATGCAGTGTGTTTCGTAGACAGGTTCTTTCAGTACATGAAATTCATGGAATAATAATGATAGGTAGTGTTAAGCAAAGATAGAGTCTGTGTTGTAAAATGATTGTTGGAATAATGGAGAGAAGAATCCAGTTCCACCAAGTTCTACCAGGTAAGACGGAATAATGATGTGAGAGTGGCACAATCCTGGCAAAGCTTCCTTCTACCTTGGAAAGTGCCTTGGTCAAGACCACCGAGCCCAGGAGAAAAGGAGGTGAGGCAGAGGTGCTCTGTCGCTCTTTGCTACTTGTCCTTGAGTGGCGGGTGTCAGTTGCAATCAACCTTCGGAGTCTCCATCAGGCTTCCGGTCTAAATTTGACGCTGGCTGGTACCTACTTGTTGATGCACTAGTGGCAGTGGCACCATGTCTGCAGGGAGCTTTAAACCCACCTCCCTACCCCTGCCCTGCACCCCTTTTCCAACTCAGAGAAGCCATGCTCAGTTTAGCTCCGGGCAGGAGTTAGCATTTAATCTCATTAAATATTAATGGTAGGAAAGACTTTCTTCATCCACATGGTTTCCCATTCATTCATTCAACACATGTCCTTGGTCAACGCAAGACATTGTGGGGGATGTGTGGGCCTCAGTCTCTGAGTCCAAGGTCTGTGAAGTGATGATAGCAATCTCAGCTCAACCACAGTGCTGGCCAGGATGACTCTGACACTGTTACCACTTCAGCACGAACTGTAATTAGCCAGCTTGGGGCCTGCTGGTGAGAAGCCTCCTAAGCCCGCTGGCTGGGAGAGGAGCCAGGCAGGGTGGGCAGGCAGCCGTGGTGCCCAGAGAAGGCGAAGCCTGAGCAGGGCTGTAACCAGGACTAGACTGAAGCAGCAGTATGGGCAAGCCCAGCTGAGACACCGGTCTCTCCAAGGCGCGTATCTCCCTACACTTCCGCTTACACATCTGGATGTGGGTGTCCTCCCACTCCTGTTTCAAGAAGCGCATCAAGGCTGGCCGTGGTGGCTCACGCCTGTAATCCTAGCACTCTGGGAGGCCAAGGCAGGAGGATCGCTCAAGGTCAGGAGCTCGAAACCAGCCTGAGCAAGAGCAAGACCCTGTCTCTACTAAAAATAGAAACAAAGTAGTTGGCCAACTAAAATATATAGAAAAAATTAGCCGGGCATGGTGGCGGATGCCTGTAGTCCCAGCTACTTGGGAGGCTGAGGCAGGAGGATCGCTTGAGCCCAGCAGTTTGAGGTTGCTGTGAGCTAGGCTGATGCCACAGCACTATAGCCTGGGCAACAGAGTGAGACTCTGTCTCAAAAAAAATAAATAAATAAAAATAAGTGCATCAAGTATAGATGGGGAGTGGCAGCATCCTTACACAAAATGTTTTTCTGAGCTACGGGCACCATACTTAGGAGAGCAGAGGTCCCTCAACATTTAGCCTTCATGCCTTAAAACCCCAAGGCCTGGGAAGTCGAGCTCCTGACAGGTGCTGTGGGCGAACGGAGCAGTTGCCAGACTGCCAGGAGAGTCAGAGGCGGCTTCTTGGTGTCGCCAACCTCAGCGCTTTCCAGAAGGCGGTGAGCGAAAGTCGGTGCACTTGACTGAGCACAAGGCCCTGGATTCTAGCAGCCTTTGCCGACTGGAGGCCGACAGAAGCGTTGCCCCTGGGTGAGGCGGCAGGAAACAGGAGCCCCATTGAGCATCCACCAGGCTTGCTCCCGCCTTGGCACCCAAAGTGGTCAATTTTAGCTGATCAGGTTCGTTTCGCAACTGAGTTATGTGATTCCCAAGCATTACCTCTTATCTCAGAACAGAGGTGTGAAAACAGAACCGCCTTGGCACGGACTGGCTGCCTGAAGGAGGGTCTTTGTGTGAGGCTCAAGGTCTGTGGGGTGGAAGGGAACACACGGTGCCGCCCCGCAGCCCCCCTGTTCCACCTGTTTTTGCTTCCCCTCGTTCAACAGAGACCAGACCCTGTCTACCTGCTTTAAACTATTCCTGGCCCCTGTAGAGAGGAGCGATAACACCTGTGCCATTACGTGGGGCTTTTGCCTCTGCCCGGGGTGAACCTGCAGCCCCAAATGAACTACTCAAATAGCTCGTGGACGTTTCCCAAATGTGTAGCGGGGCTTATGCACAAATATGTGGCCGGCACTGTTCCCTGCCCTCCTGGGAGGGAGAAGCAAGGTGGCGCCATGCCAGCAGCCGCACAAAGTGGCCTTGTTAACTCTCCTTTAGATGTTCCTGTGAGGCTTCCTCGGAGCAGAGGAGGATCTGTTTACACCGACGGGCTCATATTGATCCTTTTGGGGGAGGGGAACGACAATGCTGGCCTCTGTTAGCCTCTGGAGTGTGCCGAAGTGCTTGGCCCACGCTGGAGGGTGTCCCGTGACCCTTCTTGGTTGGTGTGATACTGAGTTACACCCCTGCAGTGTGAGCTCATTCCCGGCCTCAGACAACGAGTGTCTGACTAGGTTGGGGGGCAGAGGAAACTTCAGTGTGGGGTTCTTCGAGAAGCCCATTATGTCCTGCAAGTGAGTTTGGGCACTGGTTTTCAGAGTTGGGCCCCGGAGAAGTGGGCGTCCACAGGTTTGTTTAAAATATACGTGGCAGTGAAATCTGTGGGGCTCAAACACATCTTTCACCCAAATCCCCTAAGTCATAGGTCCCCAACCTTTTTGGCACCTGGAATGGATGTCATGGAAGACAATTTTTTCACCGACTCGGGGCAGAGAGGGATGTCAGGTGATGGGAACCAAGTGATGTAAATACAGATGAAGCTTTGCTTGCCCACTGCCCACCGCCTGCTGTGTGGCCCAGTTCCTAACATGCCACCCACCAGTGCCCATCCTCTGCCTGGCGGTTGGGGACCGCAGCCTTAAGTCACAGTCGTGGTCTCTTATATTGGAAAACTTCAGCTGTCTTTTTGCTGTAGCTTTTGTTTCCAGAAGGGTTGGGGGCATCCCAGGCCCTTTGTCCTGCTAAAGGGATCACAGACTGAGTAAAAGGAGGCAGAGAGGGCCCAGGTCAGAGAGACCTTGGGAACCCAAGGCCAGCGTCCCCCCAGGGACCGAATTGCCAAGTCAGACTTATGTCTCCCGCAGGGTGACTGTCCTCACCCCAAGGAGGTGGCCTAAGATGTAGTAGTCCCTGTCACATTCTCTGAAGACTTTCTTTTCGGCTGACTGCAGGATTTACTACACCTCCTCTCTGACCTGGCTTCACCAGTCCACAACATTAGTAAAATCAGTCTGTCACCTTCTTCCGTCTCTCTTTCCTTGTCGCCTGCACCTAAATTTCTTCATGCCGGCCTGCTCCACGTCACTGGCTGTCTTAATCTGCCCCTAGCCCTGCATGACTGTCCTGCTGTGACCGGTCTCTGCCTTCTCTTCTAGTTTGTGGACAAGCAGGGATAGGGACGGTGTCTTTTTTGTCTTTGTTTTTATCCCCAGCACCTTACAGAGGTGGCAAAATACCGGAGCTCAGTAATAGTTGCTGAGTTATTTTTTACAAAAATCTTTCCTCATATGTGCTAGGTGCCTTCCTGAACAAAGTGATCTCAAGTAAATGTAATCGTTTTTTGGCTGGCTCAACTGTTTTCCTGAATAGG
The DNA here is from genome assembly GCA_008750895.1 of Mirza zaza. Classification (NCBI taxonomy): domain Eukaryota; kingdom Metazoa; phylum Chordata; class Mammalia; order Primates; family Cheirogaleidae; genus Mirza; species Mirza zaza. The sequence goes on along the minus strand of VSMD01063228.1, from coordinate 1,459 downwards.
CCGCCCTAGATCACAGTTGGATCTGAGCACCATGGAGTCCTTCCAGACTGAGAAGGAAAGGAAAGCATTTCTGGAGGGCAATTTGCACTAACTAATGGCTTTTACAGAGTTGGACCAAATGATACCACTTCTAGGATCCTATCTCACAAAATAATATTATATAAGATGGTGTCCAGGAAATGTAGTTTTTGAGATCAAAATATTGGAGCTGATAGTTAAAATACCCAGAGACATTGATAACTCATAAAACAATGTGGCTGTAAATAAGAAGGGAGCACGTTTGTATTTCTGACATGGAGGATACCTGTGGTATCAAATGAAGCAAGTGAATTGGAGAAAAATGTGAACAGTATTGTCCTCAAACATCTGCATGTAAATGTTTTGTACATACAGAGAAAGGTCTGGAAGGATACACATCGAGCAGAAGACCATGTCCATTCCTGGGCATGGGATATAGAAAACAGTGAGGAGAATTGTTGATTTTTACGTTGTATTTTCTGGAGGGGCTCGAGTGCTGAATTATGCCAAGGTCCAATGGAAGAAGTGTAGGGTTAGAATTGGTGACCTCAAAGCTCTGCCGTTGTTAGCACTGACACGGTCAATTTTTCCCTGCCTTCTGCCTATTTTCTGTCCACCAGTGCCAATGTCCTGCTTCAACAGATCTTTTTCAGGGCTGCTTGTATTTACATAGAGGATTCTGGAAGATGGGTAAGGTTTTCCAAGAATCAAGGTCATGGTTTGCCAATGGGGAAGGTGATGGGGAAAGAGACCGATCTAGTCAGGGACTTCCCTGAAATCAGCCATGGAGGTGGCCAGCAGGGTCTGAGGGTAAACAGCTCCTGGGTCGGGTGTGTGATGGGGTGGAGCTGGGGGACAATATAGATGCTAATAACCACCATTTCCTGAGTGCTTATTGTCTCAGCATTGGGCAGAATGCTTTACAAACATTCTTCCATGTGACCCCACAATTAAATTATCTCTATGTAATCTATGGATTTCTTTTATTCTCTACATTTTCCCCCCGATGTGAAAAATTAAAACTCACAGGTAATAAGTGATGAGGGCGGGATTTGAACCCACGTCTGACCGAATCCCAGCTTCATGCAGGTGACAGGACATGGCCCATCCCGGCTGGGGGACCTGGCTTAATCCTGGCTCTGTAGCTTGGTAGCAACCCAGGCAAGTCGCTTCTCTGAGCTTCCATTCTATCCTCCATCAGGTGGAATAATAACCCCTATCTCACGGAGCCCACGGTGAAGAATAGGGAGTTGGTGTGTGTCAAGTACAAAGCCCCACTTGGCACCCAGAGGAGAGCCGCTGGCCATGTGGATTTGGATAGACTTCATGCTCTAATAAGGGTAAGCACTGCAGGCACCAGGCCCTTGGCGAGAGCATTATCTCCTCCGATCCCCCCACCCCCTGCAGTAAACCACCAAGCTGTCTCTCCAATCCTTGTAAT
>VSMD01063227.1:0-45381 GCA_008750895.1 Mirza zaza | reverse complement strand
TGTGTTTCCTGTAGACAACAGATGCTAGGTTTGTGCAATTTTATCCACTCTGCCAGTCTATGTCTCTTCAGAGGGCAATTTAAGCCATTTACATTTATTGAGAGGATTGAAATTGGAGGAAGATTACCATTCATATTGTTGGGTGGAGTCTTGTTGCTTTGTCTTACTCCTTGGGCCATTTTTTAGTTCGAGCTCTAAACTTTAATTCTTTGACGATTTCACTTTGAGGAGTGTCTACTGCCCTGCTCGGTTGGAAATGCAGGTCTAAGAACTTCCTGTAGGGATGGTCTGGTCTTTGCAAATTCCTTCAGTGATTGTTTGTCTGAGAAGGACTTTATTTCTCCCTCATAGATGAAACTTAATTTTGCCGGATAAAGAATTCTAGGTTGGGCTTTGTTCTGTTTTAGAAGATTAAGGATAGGTACCCAATCCCTCCTGGCTTGTAAAATTATTTTTTCTTAACAACTGTTCTCCTTCTTGATTCCTTAAATTCTATCTACATTTTCCACCTCTACAGTATCTCCATTTAAGGCTTTCCCCCTAGTTAAGATTGTCAGTTTTTTCTAAATAAGTTATCCTTCTTAGCCAAGGCTGTGTTTGTTAGGTGGTTTTTTTTCCTCATTTCGAGGCCAATCTTTTGATATGAAGGCAGTAAAATGGAGCCAAGAACATATTAAAAGTTTTTAACAAACAGTTACTATCCTTGATCCACCCGTCAGAAAATATTTGTTTTCATTTTCATTTATGCTCAAATGTTACTCTGGCAAAACAAAATAATAGAAAAAAAACAATCATAACTAAGAAGAATAACATAAAACAACTAATGTTTAGTCATTTTCTTAGTTTTTCTTGATATTTATTAATTCTGATATAAATAATTTTTAAAGGCCCATGATATTACAATCCCACAAAAAAATCTGTATCTATATTTAATTCTGTATTATCTAAGAAACACTGAAAATTTTTTAAATTATTATACCATTTTACAAATTCTTTTTCTATAGATTAATTGTGGAGAAACATTTTCATTCACATATAGGTAAACAAAAATGATTGAGGGGCAATTAAAATCATAAAAAAGTAAGAAAGAATATTTTTTTAAAGTCCATGTGCTTTCTCTTTTTTGTAAATGGCAAATAAATAGTTTCATTTTTTAAACACAATAAGAAAAAAATGCATTTAAATGCATTTATGCAGTCATTTAAATGTTTTCTCAATATATTTCCCCTACCAAATTTTTCCTTACAGACAAATTTAAGCAAAATATTAGAATACCAGAAAAAGAAAACTTTATAGCATTAGAATTATCCTCATTTTCATGATTTGGTTTTCTATTCCTTAAGTTAGATAAGCTTACAAAGTGTTATATAACATAGTTGTAATTTACTGTAGTCATGAATTATTAATTCCAATTTTTAAAACTTATGCCAGAGAAACTACCTTGGGTATAAAAAAAGGATTATAAATCTGTTTGGGAAATTGCTTTCTTTTTTTGAGACAGAGTCTCACTTTGTTGCCCAGGCTAGAGTGAATGCCATGGAGTCAGCCTAGCTCACAGCAACCTCAATCTCCTGGGCTCAAGCGATCCTACTGCCTCAGCCACCTGAGTAGCTGGGACTACATGCATGTGCCACCATGCCCAGCTAATTTTTTCTATATATATTAGTTGGCCAACTAATTTCTTTCTATTTATAGCAGAGACGGGGTCTCGCTCTTGCTCAGGCTGGTTTCGAACTCCTGACCCGGAGCTATCCGCCCACCTCGGCCTCCCAGAGTGCTAGGATTACAGGCATGAGCCACCGCGCCCAGCCTGGGAAATTGCCTTTTTTAAAAGGCAAATTAAGGAATAAGGTCTTGCTTTTTTGTATTGTGAAAATTATTTCAAAGTCACTATAAATAAATTAACCAACATTAATATTTTTGCTGTCTGTAGACAAAGTTAAATTATCAGTGTGTATTCTCAAGAAGTATTCCGGACAGTGAATAATAACAAAAAAAAATCTTCAGAAAATGCTTGCACAGAGCTTTGCTTTATAGGAATGTTGGTACAAGTAATTAGTATGACTTTTAATAAATGACACTTTGAAGAACTGCTAAGCCCCAGTAAACCTTCAAGTCAAACCACCTTGTCTTTTATTTTTTTAACAGAACTATAGTATATTTTGCCAGCATAGTTTCACTACTTCATGTTTAAAAGATTCATATGTATGAAATGCTTGAAAGAAATATCACTTATATATGTATATATATCCACTGTATTTCCCAGTGGACTTAGCTTAGCACAAACTGATAAAAATGAGAGGTCATAAAATAGGAAATCTATTTTCATACCCATTGGTGTGTAATTGAATAGATTCTTTGAATAGTTGCTATAAATTAATTCCAACTTAAATGCAATGAAATATTTTACCTCTTGCAAAGTAGTCAGGAATGACAAAATGTATTTTCCCCCTTCAGCAAAGAAGGGATATTCTGTGATCTCAACAGTTATTGCCTTCATATATCTAAACTACAAACTCATCTCATGGACTGCACAGGAAAATTTGGAGCTCCTTCAAAGCTCAGCCATCCAAAGACAACAGAGATTCTCATTGGTTTCAAGCACATTTTAGAACACTACAATATTGTTCCAGGATATTAAATTCAAAGAATGACGGCCTTTGGTTTCCCTTTGAATTAGAACACAATAATGAATAGTTCTCCTCAGGTTTAGGAGAGATTCAAAAATATATTTAGAGACACAAACAAATCTACTGGTTCATAAAGTTTGTATCTCCCTTTGACATATATATTATAGAGAGAAATACATGAGTTATTTTTTTTAATTAGGAATAATAGAGGGTGTCCCAAAAGTCTCTACACAAAGGAAAAATTCTGTAAAATTTTGTAATGAATATTTTCTAAATAAAGGTATATTTAGCTACAATTTCCCATTTTCCTGATGTATGGCAATTTATAGGACACCCTGTAAATGTGGTGGTTACTTAGAACTCACGCAAAACATAGTACCTGCCCTGGAGGGGTTTATGTTCTACGACATTTATATTCAATAAGAATCAGAAGCCTGTAGATCAGGACTTTTTTTTAACTTATTTTTAACAAAAATGATATTTACCACAGCCACACTCAATTAAGCAAGCAATACTCATTAGACACAGGAATAACATAGCACAGTTTTCTGCAAGTCAAAGTAATTGTCATACCTGGCATTTCCATTTTATACATGGGCTTATTGTCTACAATCTCAGCAGGTATTTATCTCATTATTTATTAGGTGCAGCTAAACACTGAATGCCTACTACGTGTCAGGCATGTGCTAAGTGCTGAGAATACAAGATGAACGAGACAAACTCCCAGGCTTTGAGAAGTACACAGTCTAAGGGGAAGAATAAATAAAGGAAACTCACTATCACTTTGTGCTAAGTGTTATAATAGATTTAGGTTGCAGAAGTTCACTCAGAGAGAAAACAAGTATACCAGAGGAAACCTAGGGATAGCTTAGAAGACAATGAGACGTTTAAGCTGGATGGAGAAGTGGGTGGAAGACAATCTGTCCCTCAGAAGACAGCAATAATAAAAATGAGGAGATGGGCTCTGAGGGACAGTTCTCAGGGCACTTAAATCCTCTTTTGTGATTCTACGACTTAAGAACAAAAGCACTGCTTATCCAGACAGGAAGGTGTAAATGAGAAAACCCAGCGAAAATCCAGAAGAAGCCCATAACATCCAAAGAGGCTGGTCATGCAGGTAAAGTCTAGGCAGTCAGGAGCTTCTTAAGAAACCTAAAGAATTGTTAAATACTGTGGCCTTTTCCTACATGGTATAAACAGAAACTCCAAACAAATCTCTGCAGTAGGGTTAGCCTTTGGATTCTTGCTTTAACCTCTGTATTTAAAGACTTTTGCCTTCTTGCCATTAATATGTTTCCTATCACAATTTTACAATAACCAATGAGATATTCAGTCATTATCCCTCCCATTCACTGGCCTCTCCCGTGGTAAAGTGGTCTCAATGGATATACAGTGACCAATCATCCAGTTTGCCCAAAACTGCCTTGGTTTTAGCATTGAAAATCATGTGTTCAAGTAAACATTTCAGTCCAGGGCAAACTAGGCCAGTTGGCCACATGAAAATTTCCTACTTTCAAAGCCTCTAAAAGAATAAGTGTTTAACATTACTTTTCCTAGTAAATTTGTTCTTTTTAAAAGCTACTATTATGAAATATAACATAAAGAAAAGGACATAAAATTACATCCATACAGTTTTTAATAGTGGGTCACTTAGCATCAGAAACAATATATATGCTACCACTCCAGAATCCTTCCTCCCCAATCCAAACACCTTCACTCTCCCAAAACTAACCAGTTTCCTGACTTTTCTTGCAAATATTTGTGTCTTTTTTAGAATATAAATTTGTCAATGGTATTAAACTATAAAGCTTGAACTTTTTATTTGAACTTGATCTACCAAAGTACTTCTTTGTTTTGCTTTGATTGCTCAATACTATTTATATAAAAAACTGATTGATGCTGTATGTAGATGTAGATTGTCCATTTTCTTGCTATAAATTCTTCCTTTGTTTCACAAACCTTGCCTATCTGTTAAAAAAAAAAAAAAAACCTATGAGTGAGTTGAAAAAAATCAGTTAATCCATTCTCTACCAAAAGACAGTAGTTCCTATGTTATGGGTTGAATTATATCACCCAAAAAGATATGTTGATATTCTAAGTCCCAATACCTCAGAATATGACCATATTTGGAAATTGGGTCATTGCAGACATAAGTAGTTAAATTAAGATGAGGTCATACTGGAATAAGGTGGGCCCCTAATGCAATAAGACTTAAGTCCTTATAACAGGAGGAGAGACACAGAGACACACGGGAAGATAATTTTGTAAAAGTCAGAGATGCAGATTGGAAATATGCTCCCATGAGCCAAGTAACACCTGGAGCCACCAGAAGCTAAAAAAGACAAAAAAGGATCTTCTCCTAGAGACCTGGAAAGGAGCATGGCCCTGCCAACACCTTGGTTTCAGACACCTAGCCTCCAAAACTGTGAGATAATAAATTTCTATTGTTTTAAACCATCTAGCTTTTGGTAATTTGTTACTGCAGCCCTAGGAAACTAATGCACTCTTAAAATTTTAATTTTATATCTTATAAGTAACTTTGGAGGAAGTTATAAGACTATCATTAAACATGTAAGGACAGTAGGTCATATTATGTTTTATGTTAAATATTCACATATGAACTATAATTCTTTCAAGGAGGCTTGCTTCTTGGCATTTGCTTTAGTTTCTCAAAATATTATCACCGCTTCTGATTTGTAAATTGTGGAGAAAAAATACAGTCTTTGCCCCTTTTTCTACTTGGAAATAATTTAAAACCAATAATAAAAAGAAAAATCAGAAATGCAAATTTCTCACATGAAATCAGAAGACATCTATAACCCTGAAGAAATGCATATTTCTTACATATAATCAAAAGACATCCATAACCCAGAAGCACAGTATATGAGGAAAAAATTTTACTAATATAAATGAAAATTAAATTAGTAGTAGAAAAAGAGGAAGTTAAAGATGCCTACAGTTGCAGATCTCAGACAAAATAAAGAACAGCTCTCTAAAATAAGTAACCATGTCCTGTGGAGCAAATCCATTTGGGAAAAATGGAGATTAGGTGCTTATTCTGACAGCAGAAATACCTTGGACTACATTCTCACAAGGTCTTAAGAAGTTGAGAAGGTCATGCTAAATGAGCAATCTCACAGATGATTCATATTTTTAGGACTCAATGTCCAGCTGAAGCAGAGTTAAGGAGAGATATTCAACAGAGAGAATTGTCCTTCAGTGTGGAAATAACATGGCTAGGAGAAATAAAGGCTAAAAGACCTCATGCACATATACTAACTTATGTCATTAAAGGTGTTTCCCATTAACCTGAAACACTGCCCTGCCTACTGTCATACCCAAACTTCCAACAAATGGCTGGTCCAGGCAGAACTCACCACATTCAAAGTGAGTAATAATAATTTTAAAAACTAACATATAATGTATACAAAAATACTGCAGAAACAAAATGGAAAAAGTATAAAAATATATGACAGATAAATGTCATGAGAAAACTGTTACTAAGTAAAAAAGGTGAAAAATGTTGCCACAAACAATATAAACATTTTGACTAAACATACTACCTAAGAAGATTTCTGGGGAGAAAAAGGGTATCATCTTAATTACAGGAACAAATAAACAAAAAGGATATAAAAGCTGAGGAAAGATATGGTGAGACAAAAAGGTAACTACCTGAGCCGACAGAGTTCAAGAAAGAAATAAAGGGAAAAAATAAAATCATTTGCAGAAATGAAGACAGAAGATGGGACATTGAAAAGAGGATTGATCGATGTAGACAACATGAAACACAATAAAGGAAGAGTTTAAAAGGATTATAAGAAAAATGATAGACATAGTAAACAGGAAAAAGAAAAGAAACGAAATAATAGAAAACATATTAAAGATATAGTCTAATAAACAATTACTGAAATAAAATAAGATTAAAATCTTCAAATTGACGGACATACATTATCTCAGAGAAAAATAATTACCACACTATGATGCTCACCAAAATGTATCTCAAAAATATTACTAGAATTCAGAAATAAGGAATCCTTTGAATAGCCAGACAAAAAGAACAATCTGCCTATAAAAAGCAAAGCCACCAGGCTAGAAGGCAGTGAGAAAAGTACACGAAATACTCAAGAAAAACAGGTATGACATAAGATTTTTAACTTTAGCCTATGTGATACAAACAATAAATAACATAACCAAAAATTTTGAGAGAGAAAAGAAATTGGTAAATGGTGTAAGTAGCTGATTTCAACATCTTTTATAGCTGAAGGGCAAACGTGTCATTTGAGATTAGTAAATCACATAAACATAAACAAGGAAGCAGGTGGTCAAGAACCTGTCTCTGGGAGGCAGGGAGGATGGCAGCAGGTGGGGCCAATTAGGGGCCAAGGCTCCAAGTCTGCAGTGCATGTTTTTGTCACATCAGACTCACAAAACATAGATTTAAAGAGTAAGTATTGAGAATTTCAAGAAGGTGACCACAAAGCATTAAACCCTTTCTGAGGGCTGGGTCCTGGTTCCCATATATTATCCAATATCTCTCCCCTCTCCCCATCTCTTATCTGCACATTTCTGCAAGCTTGTTATACTGTGTGTGTATGTGTGAATGTGAGTGTAGGAAAGAAAAGAACAGATCATGCCCCTATTTTCTTCTGCAATTCCGTGAGTCATGGGTCAGGCCTGAGCAGAAGGGAAGTAAGAAGATTTGAAGTGACTGTGAAATTAAAGTTTTAAATTAGATATCAGACTGACACTTATTTACCAAAATGTTCATATATCTAAATTCAGACCTGCACATTTAAAGGCTGTTTTTACAAATTAACTATTTATAATTAAGATCATGGGCAATTAATTCCACAGCATGCTAAGTAATTTAACGCAATTGTCCTTGGCTATAATCTTGATGCCAAGAATCTCCTACTCTCTTATTCTAGTTTCATCCTTTCTATTCAATTGTAACTGAAAATAAAAAAGTACTATGTTTGGTGGGGAAATTTATAAAACCTAATAAAAGTGGATACAAATATGTTAAGTCATCTATTAATAACATGTAACAATTCAGATTACCAAAAGGAAAGGAATGAAAGGAAACTAAGTAGTAGGTGCTTTACCTATGTTACACTCATTTCATTCTTACACAATAATTCTGAAATACACATACAAATATCTCAATCCCTACACAGAACAAAGATTAAGGAAGATATGTATGCTAACCAAGGTCATCAGCTAGTAAGAAGATATGCAGCTCTCTCTAACTACAAAATTCTTCTATTACCTTTCTTTGCCTTCCTTTTTTTCCTTCCTTTCTTAAATACTTACTGTACATTTTCTATGTACCAAGCATTAAGAGAGATAATACAAATACAGAAATGAGTGAACAAAGACCTTGGGAGCACAGAGTGCAAGGCTATGCTGTCAAAAAGGTAACTACAAACCACGTATGTCTATGAGCACGTGAAATATGCCCAGTATGAGATAAGCTGTAAGTTAAATTATACACCAGATTTTAAAGACCTAGTTAAAAAACAGAGTATAGAAAATATATTACTAATAATTTTTCATATTGATTACATATAGAAATGATGAATTATGGATATATTAGGTTAAATAAAATGTACGCTTGAAATGTATTGTATCTAAGTATTACAGCTCTTTTAGAATTTGTCTAGCAGGTCTTCTGGTCCTTACCAGAAGACCCCAAAAAAAGAAAAACAATTTATTTCACCTGTTTCTCTCTACTTTTTTCATGTGATTACTAGAAAGCTTTGTTATAAGTATGTCTCACATCTTATTTCTATTGTACATCACAGGCCTAAAGATGCCCTCTCAATTTTGCTTTAGGATATGTAGATAAATTACTTACCTATAATTTTTAAATGTCATATTTCAAGATTATTTCAAATAAGAAACACTTGTTATCCACTTCCTGGTATCATCAATATTTATCAAATATATATTCAATCTCACTTGAAATTTCAGAAACGAACATCACTGAAATTTGCTAAACCCTGTTGGTTTTCCAGTTTCTGACCAAGTACACAATGAGCAGAGAGATATCTCAATTCAAGAAACAGATATTCTTGTAATTGACTGAAACTGCTTTTCTTAAATCCCACATGTCTTTCTTAGAGATTTGCTGAACACATTTAGTATCATAGCATACTTTTCTCCCAGTATGAAAAATTTTGATTATTTAGAATTTGGCACGTTAAAAATATTTTTCACATTTTCCTAAAGAAGATGGGGTAAGGTGGGTTTTCAGGTAATAAAACACTTGTGTTTTTTTTTTAAATATCTATTAATGTGAGCAGTTGGGACTCATACAAGAAAGGAATCTTTCCTATTGTTACATACTGAAAGACCAATATAAATTAATTTATAATGCAACATAAAAGCTAACACTCCAAAGTTGTGTAAGATGCAGTAATCACATTGATAAACTTGTAAGACTGATTGAAACAGTAATTCTAATAAACACATACGATAGTGAAAAACACCAAATTTATACTGAGAGGGCATGGGCCAAAGCTGTCAAATAATCATGCACATTTACTATGCTTTAGTTCATAACATTGTATGTACCTCAAAATTCATATTTCACAAGTCCCTCTCACACTTTTTTACTTTGTTTTGCCTTAAAATAATCCAAATTTATAATCAAAGAACAAAATGATCATAAATATTTATGTGTTCTGTGAAAGGGTCACATATGCAAAGCAGCTCCAAAATGCCAAAGGAGTGGAGAAGCCAAAGAACAAGTCAGACAAATCCCATTTGTTGGTAAAGGGCCGTTTATTGGGGAAATTACAGACAGAGGTGTGGTCCTGGGCAGCAACAAGACAGGCAAATCTTGACACTGTTACTCCCTAGGGTTTGTATACCATTAGGGGAAAGAGAGTACATACGCTTTAGAAACAATTAAAGGAAACCCTCCAAAACAGGCAAGAATGCTGTGTGCATCATAACTGATAATTTCTGCGATGACATCAAGATGCTTTGATCTAAAAATGAGGATTTACAATGAGTAAGTGTTCTTACACTAAGGATAGTAATTGATCAGGAGGCATTCACCAGACTGGTGTTAATCAGAAGTCAACATGGCAGATTAGTATCCAAGATAGAGTCACTTTTGCCTCCACAATATAAGACAATATGAAAATATATACAAAACAATACAATAAAATGGAACAAATAAAGAAATGGGAGTGAGAAGGCTGATACTTGTTATGAGGCTTGAACTAATCACAAACTTTCTGACATTTAGTTTCCTCATTTGAAAAGGAAAAAAGTAAGCCTGGCCATGCCTAAAGATGGTGTGAGAATCAAAAGAGAGCATAGATAAAAGAAATGTGTAACCAGTAAGGTGTGACACAAATTGGGCCATCATTATATTAAAAATAAATTCATTCCATAATTTTATGATGAACATTTACCCTTTAACTAATATTTTAAACAGCCACTGTAGCAAAAAGTAATAAAAACTATTTTAAATATATTAAATTTCAGCTTTTACAAATCATTCTTAGAATCATCTTGGTATAAGTTAATAAAAAACTTACACCAATAAATGAAAATATTTGTGAGAAGGCACTTGATGATTACAGTAGGATTTTGGGAGACAGGTGCCCATAGAATTAAAAGGTCAAGCAGTGACAGTATAAATTTACGCAAGCACGCATCATCTACCTCCCACTCCACTTGTTGTGATATACTGGATTCCCGCATAAAACCAAATCTATTTAGAATAAACATTATTTATTTTAATAAACATCTCATTATTTTTAAAAATCTGTTTTCCACTAAATGGATTGAGAATTCTTTCCTTTCTTCCTTCATTCCTCCCTTTTTTCAGCTGCCTTCACACAGTGTTAGCATACAGGAAAAAAAAACATGACTTTTGATCTGATACTGAACAACTGCTAGTGTGGCAGACAGGTGGAGAAGCTAGAGAGTTTGCTGCACTGGCACAAGAGGAGGATTCTCGTATAAGTATTGGAAAAAAATGAAATGCACATTTTAGGCCAATTAATGAAATGAAACCATTATATTATACTTAACTAGAAAAAATGTTCAAATTTATATAGGCACTAGGTGTTAAAAAGAAGCAAAGGGAACAAAATCAGAAGAAATTAAACCAAGTTGTTAATCACGGCTGTGCAAAGATGGTGGCATTAATGGAAAATTTTTTTCATCTCTCCAAATGTCCTTTAATCCTGTGATCCCCAACCACTAGGCCACAGCCAGGCACTGGTCCATGGCCTGTTAGGAAACGGGCCACACATCACTGCCTGAGCTTTGCACGATCTTCCCCACAGCAATGAAACCCTAGGCACCACCCCTTGCGCCCCCGGGTTCAGGGAAAATTATCTTCCATGAAACCCGTTCCTGGTGCCAAAAAGGCTAAAGAACACAGCTAATAGGCTAGTATTTTTTATAATGGAAAAAAGAAAACCTAAAAACTTGCTGTTGATCTTAATACAATAAGAATCTAATGAAAAGGGGTTTCTCCATTTTAAGCTATCTTCAAAAGCAACACTGCAGCTTGCTCCTTCCAGCAAGTGCCACCTACTGACAGGGAGGTCAATTTACACATTCTTCTACTGCATCCACTGACATATCATACAAGTGTGGTCGAATCTCACCCACAAGCACCACCTACTGGCTCAGAGACTAAACTGGGCATGTCATTATCTAAACAAAAATCCAAAGGTAAGAAGCAACAGCTGGTCCAGATGTGAAGGAATCAGTGAAAGAACACTGGAAGAATGAAGAATCAAACTGAAAGGACACCACCAAAGGGAAATACCAGCTCTCTAGCAATGGATATCAACCAAATTGAGAACACTGAAATTACAGAAGAATTTCAAACATGAATTGTAAGAAAACCCAATGATGCACAAGAGAAAATTGATACCCAACACAAAGAAACAAACAAAGAAAGAAAATCCAGGACTTGGAAGAAAAATTCAATAAAGAAATTGAATTAGTAAAGAAAAATCAAACAGAACTTCTGGAAATGAAGAATTTATTCAAGGAATTACAAAATAAATGGAAAACCTCCAGAACAGGGCTGATCAAACAGAAGACAGAATCTCAGGGATTGGGGATAATACTTTTTAATTAACCACTTCAGGACCGCGCTCACCAGCCGGGAAACCTTACCCATAGCCAGCACTCATAGTCTGCCTGATAGCTTGTGCTGTGCATTGATGACGAATCCATTTTGCTCTTGTGTGATGAGGAAAGCTTTAAAGCACTGAAAGCTTGTTTTACTTTACAGGCAGCTTTACTTGTAATGTAAATCAGAACAGGTAACATATACATATATGTTTTCATTATGATATTTTTAAATGTTCACAATTTTATTTTGATAAATGAAAAATTAGAAAAGTCATATCATGGCTGTCGGCTAAAGTCGATGCTTAGCTGTGCGCCTTCACATCATGGCTGTTGGCTAAAGTCGCTGTGTGCGTTCATCTGTGGCTATCAACTAGAGTCCACGCTGGGTTGTGTGTGTTCATCTGTGGCTGTCAACTACAGTCGATGCTGGTCCCAAAGTGGTTAAACAAGTCAGTTGCACAGATAACATAGAGAAATAACAGAAAAGAGCAAAGCCTACAAGAAATATGGGATTATGTAAAGAGAGGTAACATGAGAATCATAGGCAACCCTGAGGCTGAAGAAGAAAACACACAAGGTTTGGATAAACTATTTAAGGATATAATGGATGAATATTTCCCTGGTATTGCTAGAACTCTAGATATCCAGGTATAAGAAGTACAAAGGATTCCTGGGAGATTCTTGGAAACATGAAGATACCATGACACATAGTCATTAGACTGGCCAAAATAAACATGAAAGAGGCCCACCTTATAGCTGTAAGGTAAAATCAACAGGTAAGTTACAAAGGAAAATCCATCAGACTAACTGCAGAATTCTCAACTGAGATTTTACAAGCCAGAAGAGACTGGGGCCCCACTCTCAGTTTTCTTAAACAGAATAAGGCCCAGCCTAGAATTTTATATCCTGCAAAACTAAGTTTCCTATACAAAGAAGAAATAAAGGCTTTCTCAGACAAGCTAAGATTGAGGGAACTCATCAACATAAGACCCACTCTCCAGGAAGTACTCAGAACAGTGTTACATATGGATCAGCACATCAGACACTCACCAGTGTGAAATCATCCAAAAGCTAAAGGTCAAAAGCCAGAGACAACAATGGCCTAAAAGAGAAAACAAAGTAACAAAGTTCAACTCAATGGGATGAACAGAAATCTGCCACACTTATCAATTCTTTCAATAAATGTGAACGACTTGAACTGTCCACTAAAGAGACATAGGTTGAACGAATGGATACATATACACAAGTGAAGGATCCTTTCCTGCTGTCTTCAGGAAAGATATCTAACCCACAAAGATGCATTCAGAATAAAGGTGAAGGAATGGAAAACAATGTTCCATGCATATGGAAGCCAAAAGAAAACTGGCATAGCAGTTCTGATTTCAGATAACTTAGTCTTCAAATCAACAAAAGTAATAAAAGATAAAGATTGTCATTATATAATGGTGAACAGTACAATTCAATAAGAAGACATAACAATTCTAAATATCTATGCACCTAACTCAGGTGTACCCAGATTCATAAAGACAATCCTACTTGAACTAAACAGCAACACTGTAATAGCCAGGGACTTCAACACCCCTCTGACAGAACAGGACAGATCCTCCAGACAGAAAATAAACAAAGAAACAATGGGCTTAAATAGAACTCTAGAACAAATGGGCCTGACTAACATTTACAGAACATTCTACCCAAAAACCATGGAATATACATTTTTCTCATCAGCTCATGGGAAATTTTCTAAGACTGACCATATCCTAGGCCATAAAATATGTCTCAACAAATTTAAAAAAATAGACATTGTATCATGCATCTTTTCAGACCACAGTGGAATAAAATTAGAAATCAACTCCAACAGAAATGCTCTTCTCTACACAAAGTCATGTAAACTAAACAACCTTCTGCTGAACAATCATTGTGTTAAAGAGAAAATCAAGATGGATATCAAAAGATTATTTGAACTAAATGATAAAGGAGACACAAGTTATCAAAATCTGTGGGACACAACAAAAGCAGTCTAAGAGGAAAATGTATATCCATAAATGCCTACATCCAAAAGACAGAAAGATCACAAATAAACAATCTAATGAATTGTCTCAAAGAATTGGAAAAGTATGAGCAAACTCACCCCAAACCCAGCAGAAGAAAATATATAACAAAGATCAGAGAAGAAGTAATTGAAATTGATAACAAAAAAACTATACAAAAGATTAATAAAACAAAAAGTTGGTTCTTTGGAAAAATAAACAAAATTGACACACCTCTTGCTAGATTAATGAAAAGGAAAAAAGAAAGTACTCTATTAAACTCCATCAGGAATGAAAAAGGACAAATTACAACTGATACCACAGAAATACAAAATATCATCTGTAAATACTATAAAACCCTATATACACATAAACTGGAAAATTCTGAGGAAATGGACAAATTATTAGACACACACAGCCTCTCTAAGCTCAATCAGGAAGAAATAGAATTCCTAAACAGACTAATATCAAGTACTGAAATTGAAGCAGCAATAAAAAACTTTCCTAAAAAGAGTCCTGGACCAGATGTTTTCACACCCAAATTTTACCAGACATACAAAGAAGAAATGATACCTATCCTGCAGAAATATATCTACAACATCAAGGAGGAAGGAATCCTCTCCAACACATTTTATGAAGCCAATATCACCCTGATATGGAAACCATAAAAGGACACAACAAAAAAAGAAAACTACAAACCAATATCCCTTATGAATATAGATGCAAAAATTTTCAACAAAATCTTAGCAAACCAAATTCAGATACTTATCAAAAATTAACCCATCACAACCAAGTGGGCTTCATCCCAGAGATGTAGGGATGGTTCAACATACACAAATCTATAAATGTAATTCACCACATAAATAGAACCAAAAACAAAGACCATATGATCCTCTCAATAGACGCAGAAAAAGCATTTGACAAAATTCAACACCCTTTTATGATAAGAACACTTAACAAAATAGGCATAGATGGGACTTACCCAAAAATGATACAAGCCATATATGACAAACCCACAGCCAACATCATACTGAATGTAGAAAAATTGAAAGCATTCCCACTTAGAACTGGAACTAGACAAGGTTGCCCTCTATCACTGCTTTTATTCAACATAGTGCTGGAAGTCCTAGCCAGAGCAATCAGACAAGAGAAGTAAATCAAGGGCATCTAAATAGGGGCAGAAGAGGTCAAACTATTGCTCTTTGCTGATAATATAATCTTATATCTAGAAAACTCCAAAGATTCTTCCATGAGACTACTGGAATTGATCAATAAATTCAGCAAAGTCTCAGGTTACAAAATAAATATTTACAGAAATCAGTAGCATTCCTATACACCAACAACAGTCAAACTGGGAACCAAATCAAAGACTCAATACCCTTCACAATAGCAACAAAGAAAATAAAATACCTAGGAATATATTTAACTAAGGAAGTAAAAGACCTCTTCAAGGAGAACTACAAAACATTGAGGAAGGAAATAGTAGAGGATGTAAACAGGAGGAAAACCATACCATGCTCATGGGCCAGCAGAAAAACACTGTTAAAATGTCTATAGTACCCAAAGTGATCTACAGATTCAATGCAATCCCTATTAAAATACCAATATCATTTTTCAAAGATCTAGAAAAATAAATCTATGCTTTGTATGGAACCAGAGAAGGATCCATATAGCAAAAGCAATCTTAAGCAAAAAGAACAAATTGGGAGGCATCAATTTATCAGACTTCAAGCTATACTACAAGGCTATAGTAACTAAAACAGCTCAGTACTGGGACAAGAACAGAGACATAGACTACTGGAACAGAACTGAGAACCCAGATAGAAAACCAACCTCATATAGCCATCTAATCTTTGACAAAACAGATAAAAACATACACTGGGAAAAAGAAACCCTATTCAAATAATGGTGCTGAGAAAACTGAATAGCCACATGTAGAAGACTGAAACAGGATCTGCACCTTTCACCTCTCACAAAAATCAACTCACAGTGGGTAACAGAATTAAACCTAAGGCATAAAACTATAAGAATTCTAGAAGAAAATGCTGGAAAAACTCTTGGAGACACTGGCCTAGGCAAAATAATTATGAAAAAGACCTCAAAGGCAATCACAGCAATAAAAAAAATAAATAAATGAAACACAATCAAATTAAAAAGCTTCTGCACAGCCAAGGAAACTATCATAAGAGTAAACAGACAACCAACAGAATGGGAGAAAATATTTGCATGTTACACATCCAATAAACGGCTGACAACTAGAATCTATATAGAAATCAGGAAAATCAGCAAGAAAAAAAAAGTCAAACAACCCTTTCAAAAAGTGGGCAAAGGACATGAATAGAAAATTTTCAAAAGAAGATAGGCTAATGGCTAATAAACATGAAAAAATGCTCAACATCTCTAATCATCAGGGAAATGCAAATCACAACCACAATAAGATATCACTTATCTCCAGTAATAATGGCCTTTATCAAAAAGTACCAAAACCATAAATGTTGGTGTACATGTGGAGAGATAGTAACATTCATACACTGCCAGTGGGACTGGAAACTAGTACAACCTTTATGGAAAATAATATGGAGATACCTCAAAAAGCTACAAGTAGAACAACCTTTTGATCCAGCAATCCCATTACTGGGCATCTACCCAAAAGAACAAAAGACATTCTATAAAAAAGACATCTGCACTAGAATGTTTATAGCAGCACAGTTCACAATTGCAAAGATGTGAGAACAACCAAAGTGCCCAGCAATACATGAGTGGATTAATAAAATGTGGTATATGTGTAGCATGGAGTTCTACTCAGCCACAAAAAACAATGGTGATTTAGCACCTCTTGTATTATACTGGATAGAGCTGGAACCCATTCTACTAACTGAAGTATTACAAGAATGGAAAAACAAGCACCACATGTATTCACAATCAAATTGGCATTAATTGATCAACACTAAAGTGCCCATATAGTAATAACATTCATCAGGTGGAGGCCAGATGGGAGGGGCAAAGAGGGTATGGGTATATACACACCTAATGGATACAGTGTGCACTGTCTGGGGAATGGACACACTTGAAGCTCTGACTCAGGTGGGGCAGAGGCACTATACGTAACCTAAACTTTTGTACACCTGTAATATGCTGAAATAATAATTTAAAAAAAGTAAAATAGGCAATACGTCCTGATTTCTTCAGTGCTAGGGATCAAAACAAAGCAGGAGAGGTTGAGAGGGCTGGGTGATGGGGTTGCCCCTGTCATGGAGTGGTCAGGGATGATCTTCTTGTTGAGGAGGCCTCTGGGCAAAGCTTGGAAATAATGAAGCAGTTATGCCTGTCATATCCAAAGGAACAAATCTTCCAGGCAAAGACAAATACATGTGAACAGTTTCTGAATTAGACATGTTAGATTTGAAATGCACATTAAAAATCCAGGTGGAAATGCTGATTAATCTATTGAACATGAGCTAGAGTTTTGGAGAATAACCAGGCTAGAGATAAACGTGTGGAATTATTAGCATATAAGTGGCACTTACAGCCATGGACTGAAGAAAATTATCAATAAAGTGAGTGTAGCTGGAAAAGAAGTTGAAAACTTGATCCCTGGGCCTAATATAAACATTAGGAGCCCAAGACTCCCAGTAGGAGTTTAAAAAATTGTTGGAATATAGAAGGCGGTCTGGTTATACAGTGGTAATCTTCAAAGTGAGATTTTGGAGGTATTACAAAGTTCTCTACACCATAACTATTGGAGAATACATGTACTATTATGAAGGGCAAAATTGCTGAAGGAAAAGAACTCAAAGAAATGAGAAGCCAATGGCGTAGAGTGCTTATTTGTTTGGATACCTAAATCACCAAGGATTATGAAAATATTAGTGTTAGAGAAAGTGACAAGGATCAAGGAGGGAAATTTCTTTAAGATATAAGAGAATGGATACAAATCAATAAATTACTGTAATAAGGAGAGGTAACAGAGGATATGGTTTCATGAAATGAGATTAAAAGCTATGGGTTTTAGGGAAGAGGAGGGAAGAATGGTCTGGAAACAGCAATGAGGAGCATGGAAGACATCTCCCCATCTCAAATTCCACAGGTGTGAAACATAGGAGAAAAACCAGTAGCACTTAGGAAGGCAGCAGGGGAAGAAATGTCCTCAGGGCACAGATTTTAGTTAGGTAACAAGAAAGTGAAGGGAACACTCTTACTATTCAGCTATAAGAAACAACGGTGGATATAGCACCTCTTGTATTTTCCTGGATAGAGATGGAACCCATTCTATTAAGTGAAGTATCCCAACAATGGAAAAATAAGCAACACATGTACTCACCAGCAAACTGGTATTAACTGATCAACATCTAAGTGGACACATAGGAATAACATTTATTGGGTGTCGGGCAGGTGGGAGGGAGGGGATGGGTATGTTCATACATAATGAATGCGATGCGCACCAACTGGGGGATGGACACACTTGAAGCTCTGACTCAAGGGGGGAGGGGGACAAGGGCAATATATGTAATGTTAACATTTGTATCCCCATAATATGCTGAAAAAAAAAATTAATTAATTAAAAAAGAATTTGTGAGTTTTGCTGATTACTGAATATGAGTTCAGGGAGTAGAGTAGACAAGTTTCAGGAGTGGGAGAAGTGAGAGGTGAAGTCAGAAGACATACAGAATTATAAAAACTGGGGGTTTTAGTGATCACAGGTGACCTGGAAGCCCTAGGTGTCTTGTGGAGACTGATGTAGACAGCTTAAAGGACATAGTTAATGAGATTCACCTTGTGGTTCTCAAGGCTGTGAACTTGGGAAGTATCAGAATCTTGCCAGGAACAGAGTCAGGGGGTCCCTCTACTCTCCTGCCTATGACTATGTAGAGATGTCTTAATATCTGAGCAGCAGCCATTCAAAAACAGGAAATATTCTAAGCCTTCATCCCTTTCCTTGAGGGCAGTTTCACGCTTTCCTTGAGGATTACAGATGATGAAACTAAGCCCAGAAAGTTGAATAGATTAAGCATCAGGCCACAGGGAGAGGTGGTTGTTATATAGAGCAGAGTGGGCTTCTTTTTCTATTGAAAAAGTCTGTTAAAGTGTTTTTCTAAACAAAAGAGATTCTACCATGGGTCTATTCCCTTAGAGTCATACAGAACAGGACAAAGCTTTGAAATTACCAGTAAAAAGGGTCTTGAGGAATATCAATTTAAGAATAACCTACCAAAGGTATTGAAATAGAAGGGCCAACAGTTAGATTCCAGGTCTCCAGTAGGATACCAACTGTGGCAGTGGCAAAAACAGTTGATTCCATGAAGGACCACAGTTGTGTTTACACTATAACTGTAAACTTCATTTTTTGAGTTCATGCTGTGATTGTGTAAGTCTGCCAGTGATGTGATGAGGTGTGTCTTGTGAGTCTAGTAGCACATCCTTTCAGATAGGGTCAAAGATAGGTCATCAAACACCAGGTTTTTTAGTCTATTACACTCTGCAATTTAGTTGTATCTAGGAAATTGTGACTAATAATCACAGCTCAATTTTATTAAGTACCAGGATGTATGTTATGCACTTGACAAGCATCATCTAAATATTTCAAGGCTGGAACTGCTGTTATCCCTCATTTATCCAATGAAGAAACTGAGTCACAGAGCAATTAAGTTACTTGGATGAGGCTTCCATCTAGAGCTGGCAGAGCCATAATTCTAACCTCATTAGATTAACTGCAATGCTTTCACTCTTAATCACTATGCTATAGTGCTTTAAACAGCAATGCTTCGCACAGAGATAGACAGATACTTTTTTTTAATCACATGGATAGAAATTATGACTTGTCTTAATTCTTATGTTCCAATTTCCTTTCCTTTTTCTTTTAACAAGAATAATTATTTATTACAAAAAAAGAATTGGGTAGTTCTAATTTGAGTCCAGGAAATTACCAGGTATCCCAGACAAAACTGCAAGATCTACATTCTCTTACTATCTAAGGTACATTCTCTTAATAAATAGATCTCAATAACGGTGTCAGATGCTCATGGAAGGTATAACTTACTAAACAGAGCTATAATAATTATCTGGAGACAAAGCTTTGTTGTGTATATTTTTTAGACTATAGCCTTAAAATTAACTAAACAATTAACAAGCATTAAAAAAGTATTCATTATTTTTCATCCAAGACACTAAGAGAGAATATACTTAGATTATTCAAAAAAGAAAATCAACATTTTATACATTTTACTAATAGATCACACAAAATAAGTTGCTGGTCACAAGCCTTCAGACATTTCTGGTCTTAGTTAAAAAATGTTGCAATTATATAAGAGTGGTTGGCTGAAAATAAAACAAAAACTTCATACACAACAAAGCAGTGATGAAACCCCTATTCTTATTTCATTAAAGATATATTTCATTTTAAAGGAAGAAAGAATAGCTACCCCATAAGCATCTGAAAATAATTTTTATTGTAATTTTTGTACTTTCAGCATATTCAACCTTCCAACTTCCCATGAAGTTATATGAGTTTTAAGAGACCTATAATATAAAACTAAATAATCTACTCAACCATTTTTTTAAAATGTGTAAACTGCATAATATTTTACTTATTTTGATGGTATCACTGCAGTCTACATATCATTAATATAAAAAAACTGTAAAAAAAATAGTACATAGTATATTACTTCACCAAATTCTTTTTACTTTTAGCAGTGGTTTTAGCCTACTATACAGAGATAGACATACAGATACATACTGAAGTATACTCTACTTGGGTGGTTTCTCCTTTTAACTTAAATTTTTTAAATGTTTTTATTTCCAAATATTATGAGAGTACAAGTCTCTTTGATGACAGAGGATGGAGGTCTTGATAATCCTTTCTCTTTCCCCAGCCCTGGGTCTTCTTAATGGTGTGAATTGTGTTGGCATACCCACTTTAATCTCTGAGACAGTTTGTGGTGTTTGTAAGAATCAACCACACCCTTTATGATTGAGTCAGTAAATGCTGTAGAGAGCATGCAAACTGACCTGTCAGTAGGTGGCATTTGCTGGAAGATACAAGTTACAGTGTTGTTTTGGAGCCCTGTGACTGGCTCTAGTCCCTCAGGAGAAGCATTTAAATGCCCCAGGTGGGTTTGTCCCTGGAACTCCCAGGTTAGCCCTTACTCTCTGCCACAAGAGGCGGATGGGAGAGTGTGGCTGAGCAGGGCTGGGTCGGGTGAGCTTTCCCTCAGGCTCCACAAAAGCTGGCAAGGTAGCTGTTTCAGCAGAGGTCAAAGGTCTACTCCCAGCTTCTGTGCAAAGCTGCCAGCGAGCAGCTGAAGTGGTGGATCTCTGCTGATACCTTGCTCCTTCCTGTTCTGCTCCATAACTTCTTCCCATGTAGTCTACTGAAGGTTCTAGCACCCTTCTCTCAGATCCACATCTGATCTCTGTCTGTCTGTTCATTTTTTCTCTTTCATCTAAAACTTCTCCTTCTTACTGAGACACTGTGGCAGCTGGTGTCTCTGGTCAGCCATCTTGCCTCTGACCTCTTAATTTACATTCATTCATTTAGCATACATTTATTAATGCCTACTACATGCCAGGCACGTGATAAGTATGGGGAGTCTTTCAGCTTTCACAAAGTTATGGTTCCATTAGTAAATATTTCAGATACTGCAGCAGAACATTTTTACATGGGTAGAGCCTTCAGAAAACATCCTAACTTATCACATGGGTGATTGTCAATTCTGTTAGCCTTCCACTTATACTTTCACAATAATCTGTAGCTACTAACTGGGATTCTTTTAACAAATATTTTAGAAAAGTTTTCTATTTTTCATTTAGCACTAAATAAACAATGGTCGAGCCCCTCTATGAATAGGAGAAAAGAAGACCTAAATGAACTTCAACATTCAAACTAAAACCATGAGAGTAGCTGAACCCTTCAAGGAGTTAAGAAATTCCTCTGCAAGATGAAGACATGAATGATTTATCTGAGGTGGATGGTATTTGAAGACAGAGGCTTTCATCAACCCTTACATGATCCTGAATAAACTCTAAATGTCACAGATTTGATAGAACTTTAACTTATGGTAAAGAGCTATAAAACATAGTTTTCAGGGAGATAAGATTTTAAGATTATTTTCTATTAAAACTATTACACCCACCAGACCCTAGCTTTGTGTGCATATTTGCCAGCATTTACTTCCACACATATATATTCAATTCTAGACTCAATTGAGACCTATACATTATTCTATCAACCTGCAGCCTCAAATTATTTGATCAAGCCTTAAAAGAATTTAAGTTATTGACCAACATAACAATCAAAATTTTGAAACACACTTATTGCATATCTTTAAGATTCTGACATTATACTGACAAATTTAGGTTTGGTGAATATTGGTTGGAATAATAAAAATGTATTTTATAGAATTTAAGTTTGGAAGTGAGCCCCCCTGACCTTGATTCTTGACTTCCTTCTATTATTATCCAAACAAATAAAAGCTGGTAACACTGTAGTCAGATAAAAAGACATTTTACGGAAAAACGTCTTGAAAACCCAAGGGGGAGTTTATTCTGAAAACTTTTGAAAATTTCTTCCAAAATCAATTGAAGTCCCAACCTACAAGAAGAGTTTTTCCTTAATGACAGCCTGAAGCTCAAGAACATGAGTAACAAGTTAAAAAGAGGGAAAACTCCAAATAGTTTCTTTGAATCAATAGCCCCCTAGGTCTTTGAGTAGTTCAAGTTCCAGAGAGTTTCTCAATCACACGTAAGGGACTTTAAAGAATCATATATATTTTCTTTTGAAGAATTTTATGTATTTTTTAATACAGCAAAAAGTCAATCATAAATAAAACTTAAAAATTATAAGAACTTATAATTTACTATAACCTTTGATATTCATATACATTTTTAAAAATCCAATCCTTCAAATTCAAATAAAAGAGGCTAAGTATTAGTTCTTAGTAGTTGTTTCCAAAATCTTTTTATCTTTTGACATAGTATTTGAAATGAAATATAAAGAAAATAACTGTTCAATACTAGCTCTCTGGTTTTGAATTTTAAACGAATACAAAATAATGACCATCATTGTGCTGCTACCAACATTTATGTAGTGAAACTCACAAGGTTCTTTGTGTAATCCCACAGAAGAGGTCATGGGTTGAATGGGCCAGCCAAGGTGGACAGGTAAGATATGCAATGATTCCAACATTCTGTTTCCAAAACATAAATTTAGATCTTTAAATGATTCAATAGTCCCTGTTTTTTAATACAAATCTTCAAGACTAATGTTACAGGATTAAATACTAATCACAGAGAAAAAACCACTTGCCTCCACCTGTTATACCCTCAACTACCTGCAGAGCAAATATTTATTACTTAATGAAGACAAAATAATGCCAAATTTTGCTGGTTCTGAGGATGGATAACAAATAGGGACATTTGCTTTCCAACTGAGCCCCATCTAACAAACATAGGAAAAATGCACACATTATATTTATCTATTTATTTGCAGTTTTATAAGAGATTTTAAATAACACATTTTCCTAACATGATTTGGAGCCACATCAGCTTAATTGTAATATACCACATAAAAACGTTAGAAAATGTGAATAAGCAAAAGGAAAGAAAGTAAAAATCACCCGTCTCATCATCCTGATATCTTAGTAATAATTGCAAACCGTTAAATGCTTCCTATAGGCCAGGAACTATTCTAATCCTCTTACATGTCTTGCCTGAGTTAATCCTCACGACAAGCCTCTAGATATTTACTGTTATAGCCATTTTATAAATGAGAAAACTGAGACATTCAGAGATTAAGTAGTATATACATCAGATTATCCCAGCTAGAAATGTGTGCAGCCAGGGTTTGAATGCAGGTAGTGTGACTTCAGGAACCATATTACTATTTTATACTGACTCCATTTGTCATGATTAACATACGAAATATATTCCATACCTTTACTATGTTTAAGTGTACGTAAATGCTATGAACTTTTTAACTAATTTTTCTACTTACTATATCATGGAGATCTTTCTTTGCAAATGTACAAAAATGCACATTGTTATTTTGGCCCCTTTACATAGAATTCTATGGTATGGATTTAACAAACTGATGGCCTATTTACCAGTCCTCTTTTGCTAGATATTTTAGTTACTTTCACTTCTTTGTTATTTATAAACCAGGATGAAAATCTTTGAACCTATTTGTGCACCTGTCTAATTATTTTTTTTTTGTTACTATAAATGTCTAGAGATGAAATTGCCAGTTCAAAAGTTATATAAATATTATATAAATTTTGGGATTTTAAAACATTTTTCACACTCAAAAACCAGGGTCTCTCTGGGAGGAGACTGTGACTGTTCTGTTCAGAGCTTTATATTTGGCACACAGTAGAAACTCAATAAATAGTAAATAAATGACTAACTATACGATCTATTAGTTTAACTGTCCTTTTTGTGGTCATACCCATGGAGTTAGCCAAAGGACTGAGGTATCTCTAAAATTATGTCAAGAGAAAATACAAGAGATTTGTGTATGCAGGTAGTTCTATAAAATTCCTTTTGAAATTCTAGAATTTATTTATATACCACCAAAAATGGGGCCAACAATCATTAATCAGATGTAGTTTGCTTTGCTTTCTAATATCTGGTGCATAGATAAGTATTATTTAATGTCCAAATCAGAACTAATTGCATTTTTTCAATGATTTCCTACTAACAAAAGATTCTAATAGAAGTAGACAATTCATCCACTTAAGCAATATTTTACAAACATTAAGGTAAAACGGGCCGGGTGCAGTGGCTCACGTCTATAATCCTAGCACTCTGGGAGGCCGAGGTGGGCGGATTGCTTGAGGTCAGGAGTTCGAAACCAGCCTGAGCAAGATCGAGACCCCCATCTCTACTATAAATAGAAAGAAATTAATTGGCCAACTAATATATATAGAAAAAATTAGCCGGGCATGGTGGCGCATGCCTGTAGTCCCAGCTATTAGGGAGGCTGAGGCAGTAGGATTGCTTGAGCCCAGGAGTTCAAGGTTGCTGTGAGCTAGGCTGACGCCATGGCACTCACTCTAGCCTGGGCAACAAAGTGATACTCTGTCTCAAAAAAAAGGTAAAATGACAGTTGTTTCAACACAATGGGAAATTCCATGAAGGATTCTATCATTATTTTATAATTTCCTCGTTCTGTTATTAACTTGATCAGAATAACCTCAACACAAATTGTCATGTGACACACAAAAAAACTCTCACTGATCACAAAACTGGGGGAAAAAGTACCTGCTCACTTTTCTGAATTATATTATAATGCATTTACGGAAATGCATTTGCCATACTTCCAAATGCACCAATATTATTGGCTAATAAATTAGCGCTACTAAATAATAAATAAAATTTTTGATGGTAAATTAATATTTAGAATGTTCACATTTATCATTATTGTCATAAAAGAATATTTTAATGTATAGTTTTGAATTTAGAATTCAAACGTACATTGAAGAATTTCACCTTAAATTTGAAAATGTAGAAGTATTCAGTTTTGTTTTTCCTCCACAGATCAAAAATGGACAAGTTTGAAAAAAAGAAGAAATCATACATTTTTAAGACTCTATCATATTTCTTCAAGTTTTGTCCAAGGAAATTTCTTTTGCTGGGTCAATATTTTTATGGTCTACCTTAAAATATTGTATCATCTTAACAATTAGTATTTTTCAAGGCACCATCAGAGGAATTGTAAGTAGTTTATATACAATTTCTCTTACGGGGGTCTATTTAACTTAAGAAACCTTTCCAGAGTCTCATAAAGAACTGGATAATTCATACTAATTGGTCCTAGTGCCTGTCCCTGCATTGTAAACAATCCCATATTTTCTGACTGATTCTATTATCCTTTCTGTTGCTTCTCCTCTAAATGCTAAGTTCTTTATCTTCATTATGTGGTGAACTGGGTTTCAATAAAAATTTCAGTCTAAAGACATTTTATTTGTCTAGTTAAAGCACAGGTTTTTGAAAACCCTGAGTCACCATGTCCCAAAACTCACAATCGTCTTTCCTTCTGCATTCCCATCACACTTCTAACATTAATGAAATGAGCTAACTGCTAAGATAGGAAACAAGCTACCACCATAAGCTAGCTATAAATAAAGACAAGGCTGCCCAGGTGTACTGCAGTTCAGGCTTTATATGCCCCGGGCTGTCACTGGAAGTACATGCACTTGCTCTTAATTTCAAAGGGTGTTGATCTTCCTCATTAAGCAGAACATGTTTTCATTAAAAATGGGAAGTTAGGGTGTCAAGAGACCTTTATCTTCCACCAGTTGCCTAAGAAACAATTTTATTTGGGAAATATTCTACTCTTTTGAGAAATACATCACAGTGAAAAATATTATACCTGATCAGATTTTTAATGAGTGCATCACTTGTCCCTAAGTCATTACTATTCTTCCTTGGATTACTATCCTCATCTAAATATACTGAAAATAGTTTTCATAGTACAGTTAACTTTTCTAGTTATTAAAAGCTTACTGGAAATTCTAAACTGTTTGGCTAAATTTCTATATTAATGACTCTTTCAAGAGCTTCCACTCTGCTAGACCAAACTGAACCTTGGGTTAAAATGGGTAAAGGCAGAAAGGAAAATTTTAAAACTAGTAAATTCCCAATATGATCATTTCTTTTCCTTTGTAACTAATATCTTCCCTTATTATAGATAAAATCAAACCTTAAGGATTAAGGCTGTACATATATACCACTCTTTCAAATTTGAATACTGTATACACTTAAGCCAAGACAGTGGTTACTCTGAGCATCGATATTCTAGTGTTAAGCACGGTTCAAAGCATGAATGTTGGAAGACCCACAACCTTTCTTTACAGCCATGGTAGCATTTTCTCAAAATTCTTTTATTTATAGTTGTGCCAATTACCACATATTTCTGACCATGTTATAATATTAATGAATTAAAGTAAAACAAGCCACTGATACATTTTAAGAGAGCAGTATTTACATTCTATAAGTATAAATGTTCTTATAAAATATGTGCTTAAGGACTGTTAGAGGTTCTATCTGTAGCTTTAGGGCCAAAAATTGTGTACACAATTTTAAAGTTATCTTGAAGATGGTGATGCTATTTCGTGCAATAATTCAGAAAAGGAACTGACCCACCTCCAAACATTTTTGGAAAGCAGAAGCAATGCTCAAAATTCCTGCATTCAAACTATGTTCTGTAGAATCAGCCTCACCCTCTGTTAGAAAAAGACTAACCTTTAATCATTAGATTTTAAAAGGAAATTATAACTTATCCTGCTCCATAATTGCTGCAGATGAGTTATTAAAATTCTACACTTATGTAATATTTTCATAAAATATGGCATTTTTCTCAAGAAAGCCACAAATTGGATTTGAGCTTATGCACTGTAAAACCCAGATGGTTTGCTTAACTACTCAGACATCCTCCAGTTCAAAAGTTAATTGAATTGAAAACTAAAATTTTGATAATTGATATGCTTTAAGGGACTCAAGCAGAAGGATAAATTAGCCTCATGTATGGGGCACTAATAGACTTGAAAAACCACAACAATTGGTCAGAAAATACTGGCAAAGTAGAATAAAATATATTTACTATAGGTTAGCTAATTACATATTACCTGAACTCCCCAGGCTGGTATTGCTTTTCTTTCTCCATATTTTTACTCACAGATTCAATATTCGTCATTATTTTACTCAATTTTACTTGTTCTGGAACTAAAAAAAAAAAGGTTTAATTGTATACTACTATTGGTTTTCAAGTTCTAAATGCATTTTTTGAATTAAATTGCAAATCAGATTTTTTCTAATAACAAGAGGTATAATATTCTTTTTTAAAAAATTGGTAACACAGAGATACTTTAAAAAACACATTTGAATGTTTTTTTCACCCCATGCTACTCAGCTGTTTTGCAATTACTAAAATTTAGGACTGAAGAGTATAGTGTAAATGAACTCATTATATCAGAAAGGAGACAGATCCCAGAGAAGTGGCTACAACAGCATAGCACATACCAATGAATACAAACATCCTCATTTACATATATCGGCATTACTATTATTATCATTACAAAGCTTAGTTTCTATAGGAGGGAGTGCTATTTTTAAATAATTTGGCAAATCATTAGTTAATATAAATAGGAACACTCCAGTGCTTCAGAAATCTCATCATTTGATAGAAAGACTGAAGTCCAGAAAAGGCAAAGGTCTCACTTTTTTAAAAGTCTGGTTCTTGGAGTCTAAAGAGAAATTTACATAAATATTTTTTAAATATCCATTACTTTCTATTGTGTACATATAATGGGGCTAACGATCTATAGTTTGAAATATTATAACAAAAAATATTGTCAGGTATCTATTGAGTACCTTCTAGCTACTAGCTCAGGTTCATTAAAAGATACAGCAAACACATGAGACAAAACCCTCTGTTTTAGACAAATTAAAAACTAGTTAGGGTCTCAATACCAACAAATAGAAGGGCATACTAGATTGCATTATTTAATGTAGATTTAATATGTATAACAAAGAATATAAACTTTTTGGAGAAATGGAAAACAAAATATTAATATTTATTGACCAGTCAGCCTTCTGTATCCATGGGTTCTACCTCCACAGGTTCGACCAACCACAGACTAAAAATATTTCAAAAAATAAAAATAAAAAATAATACAACAATAAAAATTAACACAAATTTTTAAAATAATATAATGTAAAAACTACCTAGCATTACATAGCATTAGGTAGTATAAGTAATCTAGAGAGATAATTTAAAGTATACAGGAGGATGTGCATAGGTTATATGCAAATACTGTATCATTTTATATAAGAGACTTGAATATCTCTAGATTTTGGCATGGATGAGGGGTCTTGGAACAAATCCCCTAAAGACACTAATGAAAGACTGTATTTATAATATACCAGGAGTATTGGTTAGGATTCCCTGTGAATTATTTCACATAACCCTCAGTAAAGTACTGCCAAGTATTCCCTTTCACATGTAAGGAGAAGCAGCTTTCCCAAGATCCTGTAACTTGGAAGGTGCAGAGCCAGGACTTGTCCCTCTTTATCACTCTTCTCTACCACCCCTGGGAACTCTCATCAGTGAAAAGGGGTAAATTTCTGCCTTACTTACTTCAGAGGGTGACTATAAAGCTCAAAAGACATGCTCTATATAAAGATACATGATAAGGTGAGTGATGTATTACAGTGAAGAAGTAGAGAATTCAAGAGAAAGAATTTTTGAGTCTTAAAAATAGAAACAATTAAAAATATTTGCCATGTGCCAAGTGTGCTAATTGCTATATATGGATTCCCATATTTTATTCTCACAGCCATCACATAAATTAGGTACTATATTATTATCCCCATTTTATAGATGAGGAAATAGAAGCAGAGAATTAGTGATTAACTTGCCCAGGGTTATATAACTAACAGTAGGTAGAGCCAATATTCAAACCCAGGCAGGCCGGCCCTGTAACCTGCATTCTTAATCATTGTGATACTCAATATGCATATGTGTTTATTTATTTGTAGCTTATCTACTTGTGAAAACTGCTATGCTAACTCCTAGAGAAAGAGGACATAGATTATGATTAATAAAGCAAGACTGCCACCCTGAATAGACAGCATAACTAACAGTTAAAATTACTGCACAAAAATGAAGGAGGAAAAGGCTGGGGGGGAGCCATGGGAAGTGCCATCTGGAGATCCAGACAGTGCATTTTATAGCAATGGTGAAGGAAGTAAGGTTGCAGTGAAAGAAAGACAATCATAGAAGCTAAAGAAAGTGTTAGGATTTAGTTAAAAATTTTTGTTTTGTTGTTTTATTTTTCAAGACAGGAGGTTTTCAAGTTGGATGGGGAAGAAGCTTATTATAGGTCAAGAGATCACAGATGTTTACATCTGAGCACACTTGGAATTGAAGACATGAGCAGGGAGCAGGTTTGCTGTATCTTGGAAGGATGTGACGAAGTTCACAAGTGAGGGTAATATTTAAGGATAATATTAATTTGAAAATAATATTATGAAAATAAATTTTCACTAATGATCTCACATTTATAAAAATACATATATGTGAACGGTTCATTTATTTATTTGCAAAGGCACGGAAAAAATATGAAAGAATGCATACTATAGCAGAGAACATGAGTAGGCACCCAATTATCCATGTGCACCCCTACATTTCCCAGACCCTTTTATAATTAGGTTGAGGACATATGATTAGACTCTGGTCAATAGGATGTGTGTGGGCAGATGAGCTGTGAGCCACTACCAGACCTGGAACATAAACTATTCCCTCATCCCACTCTTTCCCTGCCACCGTGCCCTAGGAAACATACGCATCAAATAGCAGAGCTACAAGGTTGACTGTTCATCATACTGTAATGTGGGGGTAAAATAAGTCTTTATTAAATGTGAAGCCATCTAGTGCCCAACTTGTCTTGTCTAATATTTACAGCAAATTAGAACTATCAACAGTGTCTATTTTTGGAGAGAAGAGGGCGTGTAGTAGTATGGAGACTTTACACTTCAAATTCACATTAATATATGTCTGTATTTTTAAAATCTTTATAATGAACTTGTGTTACTATAATAATTAATAAAGCAAAAAAAGCCTATTTTTGAAAAAAAAGAAAACCTGTTAAAAAGTTTATTTGGGTATAATTCATTTAAGTGCTAAACTAGAAGCCCTGTAGAGCACCATTTAACTAAATCATGTTAGGACTGCATGCAAAATACAAAATAAATGCAGACATGCTCCTAAGAGAGTAGTATACAGAGTTTAAATACATCTCTAGTGTGAGACAAAGTCACGAATGTAAGAAGCCATGTTTGCTCATTTCTATTTGCCAACAAAATTTCACAAAGCCTCTGACTCTGTGAGAACATGTAGCTCTCTGGAAAGATGCTTTGAAGACAAAATAGAATAGAGCACATGACTCCCACATCTCTTGCCTAAGTCACTATATTCCTTAGAAGATAAATGACTTCATCCCTTGCCTTTTCCTACCCATGATATCTGATGGCATTAGTGATTATGCCTCTGTAATCTATAACCAGATATACTCTTCCACTCAAACTTTGATGTGATTCTGCTTTAACTTCTGAGCAAGTGTGATGTGATTTTGAATTTACTCAACCTCCACATCCTGTATATAAGCTGTGAGCTAAAACACTGTCCTGAGCAATCTGATAGAATCTCTATAGTGCTGTTCCCACGCTGTAGGCCTCAAGCTATAGTCTTCAGTAAGGCTTTTGAATAAAACTAACTCTAATTCTTTAAAGCTTGATTTTTTTTTCTTTAGTTAATACTAGAAAGGCAATTAAAACATATAAAAATCCAGCATTGCTTCTAATTAGTTCAGATAAACCTTTAGATGGCAAACCAGACTTACTGTGTGACTTTGGGCAAATTATAACATCTCCGAGCTTATAACTATTTCCCTTACATAAAATATAGTCTTTCAACCAATTTCACCAAACTCTAGAATTTCAGTTCTGAAACATGAATTATAAATAACCTCTGATTATAATAATTAGTCAAAGAGAGACAGACGGGGAGACTGAGAAAAGAAAATGCAGGTAAAGTGATGAATACGTCAGAGGTTTTATAATGAAATTAACCATAAGGAACATAAGACATTAAAACTGCCAACCAAAGGACTCCTTAACACTACTTAGCAGGCTCTTCTGAGAGTTCAGTTGGAATCAATCATTCATTCACCTGGAATCAATCATCCATTCAATTTCCTTCACTTTTGACTATTTTGCCTATCTTCCTTCAGGGGCTCATTTTGCTTTGACCACCTCCAACTGTTGTGTGTATCCCACAGCTTTTTTCCCCTTGGCTACCTTTTAACCTTTTACTTGCAATAATATGGTCCACTTCCTTGGCTAAATTTATTACCTATACGTGCATGGATCACAAATCGATATATCTTGCTCAGACTCCCCTTGAGGTCCAAATTTTAATAACCAACTATATTCTATCTTGATCAGCATGTCTCTTTCATATTAATGACACTATTGTCCATCCATAAACCTGGAAGCCATCTCCACTACTCACTCTTCCTGAACCCCCTCAGTCAGTCATTAAACCCTTCCATCTTTTTCCACTCATACGGCCTCAATTCAGATCCTTATCATCTCTTGTCTGGTACATTAGTAGCTTCCTCACTTGGATTCCTGCTTCCAACCATGATATCCTCTAATCCATCTTCCATACTTCCCATAAATGATTTTTCATTTCCAAATTATGGAATTTTAAATTATCGTTGTGTTATTGTTTTACAATTTAATTTCACAGTAATCAGAGAACATGTTTTGTAAAATTCCAATTCTTTGAAATTTGTTTACTCCTACTTTATAGATCAGTATGTAGTCAATTTTCTTAATGTTCCCTATTTATCTAAAAATAACGTATATTCTCTCATTGTTAGAAACACTGTTCTACATATACCTGATTAACCTGATAGATCAAGGCATTAATTTAGCTGTTCAAATCAAATACTTTATATCCTTACTCATATATGTGTATGCATAGGTATACATAATTTTTTTCCTGAATCATCTGAAAGTAGGTTGCAAACAATATGTTTCACCCTTAAATATTAATATTTCATCATGCAGTTCCTGAGAACAAGTACATCTCCTACTTACAATACTCAACCAGGAAACTAAGTGATGCAGTAATATTGAAGAAAACCAAAATGTTTCACCCCAAAATACACTTACTTGAAATATTTCAAGGTGGCTATTCAGAAGCACTGGAAATGCAAGAATAGCTAAAAAGCTGTCCTTTGTGGGAAAGATCTGCATCTATAAAGAAAATCTGCATTGATGCAAGAAGGCTTTTTCTGAGGCCCTCCCTCTCTCATAAGGTGTCTTGCCACTACAGCCTGACTTACCATCATAACCTGGTTTGGGCCATGCTCTGAGCCCCTATCCTTTCCATAACCTCAAGACAGTATAAAAGCATCAACCATCTGGCCTTTCGTTGAGATCTTTGTAAGACTCCCATGTATACTAATAAATTTGTATACTTTTTCTCCTTTTAATCTGCCTTTTGTCAG
Source organism: Mirza zaza (assembly GCA_008750895.1). Classification (NCBI taxonomy): domain Eukaryota; kingdom Metazoa; phylum Chordata; class Mammalia; order Primates; family Cheirogaleidae; genus Mirza; species Mirza zaza. Next base: position 12,540 of record VSMD01063227.1, on the reverse strand, counting down.
CTGGTTTTCAGTGAACCTTAAAAAAGCAAAGGGAAAGTTTTCCATTGGCCTCTACAATATTATCTAACAGATTATCTATATAAAATTCTCCTAAGTGTCCTAAAACCATCCTTTCTAGCTGTTTATTTTTTCTTAATCCATGATCTAATCAAGGATCATCTATGTCTCTTAGGTCAACTTTAGCCTAGAACTGCCCTGTTGTCCATACGCTACCCAACAGCATATGATTACTGCGTGCTTAATATGACCACTCTAAATTAAGATGTGCTGTAAGTTTAAAATACATTCTGGATTTCTAACATTTACTACAAAGATATAAGATATCTAATTAATAATGCTGTAGCAATTACATGTTTAAATATTCTCATATGTTAAATAAAATATATCACTGAAATTAATTTCACCTATTTTTCTTTACCTTTTTTAATGCAGCCACTAGAAAATTTTAAATTACATTTGTGCTTGCATTGTCTTTCAACTGATCAGCACTAACCTAGAACATTTCTCCCATCCTTTTTCGTCTTTTCTGATGTGGATATTCTTGAAGGCTATCTGGATTCTTCTCATTTTTTCTTTATAATTAGATTGAAATTGTGCTTCTTTGGCAGGAATACTACATAAGTGATGTTGTATAATTCCCATTAGATCATATCAAGCAATGTTACTAAATTTGATCATTTCATTATGGTGGTAACTGAAAAGGCTTTCCATTATAAAGGTACATTTTTTTCCCTTTTGTGATTAATAAATAATCTCTGGCTGAATATTTTGAATCCATGTGAATATCTTGTTCCCCAACTGTTTTTCATAAAAAAGGTTTCAGCATCCATCGATAACTCTTGCCTAAGTCATTCATTATCCTGGTAATTGCAAAATTATATTTTTATAGTTCTATAAGTCCTTTAACATTCACAGGCTGGCATTTATCTATTAATATAAAGGAGATATTTCCTCTTTTTTTTTCCCCTCTTTTTTTGAGTATTATTATGAACACATTCATTCGTTTTTTTACTCAGTATGTTATAATCTACTTTCATTATTACTCTTTTTGACGTTCACAAAGCCAAAGTTGACTGATCAGAACCAAGTCAACTCGTATACCATTTTGTAATACTTCCATTAGTCTTTGAGCATCTCTTACTTTCCTGCCACAATAAGAGTTCCAGTCTCACTTTGTACTTTCCCTGTTCCAGACCTGGAATCAGGTCTCAGGGAGCAGAGGTCATTATCTCTTCCAGAATTACCTTTCTCCCCATTCTATAGTGTTTCCTAATTAGAAATATCTGGTTGGATTTATGTTCAAACTTCTCGGTATATTTTCCCAGGCTCTTAAACTTTCATGTTTTCTAGCTTTTTGCACTTCATTTGTAAATTTCTTAAGCTGTACTTTCTAGTTTAGCAAGTTTACTTTCAGCCATCTTATTTAAATTATTATATATTGATATTTGTAGAAGTTCCTTTGATTCTTAAAGCTTCCTGAACATTTTTATAGTCTTCAGTTCATTCATATGTTTATACTTTTATTTTTTTATACTTTTAAGCATAGTAAGCTTATTTATTTCTAATCTATATCAGATAATTCTAATATCTATGGTCTTTTTTAATCTACTTCCATGGGGGTTGGGGAGGGATGGGTCTCACTCATAGTGACTTATTTCCACATGCATTTTTTTTAGTTGTAAATTCATATTTCATAAAATAGGAATTATTTGCAACCCATATTCCATAGTAATGGGACTTATTTATGTCGAATGTGTTAACGGAAAAGAAGCCTAACTCTGGAAAATAATTTTAAAGAGACTTACTCTGAGCCAAATTTGAAGACCATGACCCGGAGCCATGCCCAACAAGCCTGGCTTGTGGAGCAAGTAGACTTGCTGTGGTTGGGTTACAGTTTGGTTTTATACGTTTCAGTGAGACAGGAGTTATAGGTAAAGTCATAAATCAATATGTGGAAGGCATACATTGGTTTTGGCCCAAAAAGGTGGGCCATCTCAAAGGGGGGGGGAGGCTGACAGGTGATAGGTAGGTTTAAAGACTCTTTGACTTGTAATTGGTTAAAAAACATGAAGCTTTTTTCTAAAGGCTTGGAATGTTAAAATAAGCCTCTAAATCAGACACAAGCCACCAGACATATATATGTGGTGTAACTTGAAGCCCTGCAGGTTTGTTATACATACCCCTAGGCCTGTTAATGAGTTGCCAAGGGTATCTCCAAGAAGGGAGGGGGGCATGATGAGACATATCTGTTCTTCCTCCTCATGGCAGCAATTTAGTTTTAGAATATTCCCTTGGCCAAGAGAGGGTTCCTTCAGTGAGGGGAGGTGGGATTTAGATTTTATTTTTGTTCACAAATGCAACCTGGGATTAAGATTTATTCTGCAACAAATAATTTGTGTTTACTTTTTCCAGGAAGTTGAGAGTATTTTCAACTCATGAAAACTTTAATTTCTCACTTTAAGGATTTTTTAGATACTGGTATACAAATTCTGATTCAATCCCAGGTGAGTTTGTTTATGGTCGTCAGATGAAACATTTCCCCCCCCCCCTCCAAGCTAAGGCTAAGGATAGTCATATTTCTTTGCCATTTCCTTCTACAAGCAAGGCTTTTCTCTGTATTTATTTGTTTTTTTTTCCTGGTTTAATCTCTTACTGATAGCATCGCCTTTTGGGAGGAGTCTCAGATTCTGGGCAATCTTTGACCTGCCGTGCCATTTAGCACATGGTATAGATATTTTCTCTGTGCCTTCCTCATGCCAATGAAACTAAAAGCTCAAGGCCACCAGAGATATGCAAATCCTCCCAGGAACAGAAGCTGAGCTCTGCCCTACAATAACTCTTTGGATTTGTTCATTTCTTTTTTCCATTTTGGAGTCTCAGGTACTCTACAGTTGAATGAAGGAATGCCTAAAATACTTTTCCCCATTTTGCTAGTCATTCACATTTCAAGCCTCAGCTCAAGGGAGGCTATATAATTTATTTTAACATTAAAACAATTTGCAGCACTCATTGTTTTGGCTCCCTCCCCTTTATTAGTCTATAAGCTCTTTGATGCTGTGGAATGGAACTTACTCATCTTGAATCCTCAGCACCTTATATAATATCCAGTACATTCATCAAACATTTGTTATAAGAATCAATAAATAAAATATTTAATACTGCTTATTCAGTTACACAGATTTTTCATTATCAGTATTTTATGTTTGCCAGTGACATGGATTAATTTCTTTCAATTACTTTCTCAGATACCATAGGTACTATATACATACTTCCTTCAACTGATTCTCATTTCTCCCCTAATCTTCATAAAGAATTCCTATTTCTGCCCACCTCTACCAAAAAACTGGAGCTCTAATTCAGGTTGTAAAAACTGTGTGAATCTTGACTGCATGGGAACTAGTTTTCTAGAATTTAGAGCTTTAATGATTTAGAGAGTGGATGTCATAAAAAGGAGTGTGTTCCCCATCACAGGTGTCTCCTGGCAGAAACTGGGCAGAAACTTTCTGGAGAAAGATGGAGGGGATTTTATGTTGTGAAATTAGTTGGGCTAAAAGGGCTTCAAGGTCTCTTCTTCATAGAAACCTAATACTATGAAAGTGCTTCAGATCAGTTAAATTTTTTTCATTCAAAAAATCTGATTTTATATTTTATATATTATTTTATAAATTAAGATTATATAATGGTTTTCTCACCTTTATCTCTTTTTAAGACCCACTATTTAAATTGTATTCAATTTCATATGAAGTAATTATAATGAAATTTAAAACTTAATAATGTTTCAAATTTATAGACAGATTCATTAGTCAAGAATGACAGATTGCAATTTACTGACATTTCACATTCTACTGTGTGGGCTGAGTAGATGTCATATGATTTTCTACTGTTGGAGTTTCCAGGACATGTGTGTTATATAGAATGCCAATTCCTTACTTGATTGTGAACTCTTTGATGGTTCCTTAAGGATAGGAATTATATTTTTATGTATCCATTTATTCAATCATTTATTCAACAAATACTTACTGAATGCGTACAATGTGACAGGCAGTCTGCTAGGCATGCTAGAAATAACCTGGTGATTATGAGGACTACATTCTGGGGAAGTAAATCATCTATAAATAGTTGAGTAATTACAGTTGCAGTGCTATGAAACTTTATTTTCATTATTTCATGAATTTAAAACAAAGAATGAAATGTATCTTTAACTTTTGTAATTGAAAAGTCATTGATGAATAATTTAATGAAAAGATAGAAGTGGAACCAAGACTTCATTGGTTTGAAATGTAGACTCCCCTTTCAAAATGTATGTGGTTTGAAGGAAAGGAGAGAGATGAAACAATTTCCACAGGGACATAAATCTGAGAAAGGAAGTTATGGTGTCAATATATTTTTAAGATGGGAGAAACTTTAGTATGCTTATAGGCTATAGGAAAGAAGAGTGTGGAGCCATAAAAGAAAGCAAATAATACATCATAACAGATGAGGTAGGTTTCTGGCAGAGAAGGGAAAGAGTAGGATAGAATTGAGCCATGATCTGAAGAAGCATCTTCTAAAACCATAGATAAGATTCTAGGTGGCTATTAATTAATAAGTCTCCAGTGAGTTCACCATGAAGACCTTTATTTTCTCTATGAAGTAGGAGGTAAGATCATTTACTAAGGTAAGGGGGCGGAGGCTTCATACAGGTCTCCAAGAGAATGGCAAAAGTTTGGGCTAAATAGTAAGTGGGGTGGATAAAAGAATTGACAAAGGTCAAACAAAAGGTTTTTAACTTGGATCACCAACTTAATGCAGTCATCATCATAGCTAACACTAAGAGCGAAACAAAACATAAACCTTCTCTTGCTGTTGTTCAATTTCTCTGTACTTTATAGCAAAATGTTTAAACTGGTAGTCTACATATATTGTTTGCACTTCCTTGCCCTAATTGGTCTTCAGCACACTCCCAATGCAGCTTGCATAGTCGATACTCTGTGGAAGCTGCTCTCATCAAAGATACAATGACATCCATGGAAGCACACTCAGTGGACAAGTCTTTGTCAGCTTTTTACTGGGTCTTCAGCAGTCCTCAATGACAATGCTGACTCTCTTTTATAAAGGGATTCTGTGGCAACACTTTCTCCTGGTTTCCTGCTATGACACATGCTTCTCATTTTCAATCTCCTTTGCTAACTCTCCCTCTTCTATCAGACCTCTAATGAATGAAATGTCTTAAGCCTCTATCTTTTATTTATTTATTTATTTATTTATTGGAGACAGAGTCTTGCTCTGTTGCCCTGGCTAGAGTGCCGTGGCGTCAACCTAGCTCACAGCAATCTCAAACTCCTGGGCTTAAGCAATCCTTCCACCTCAGCCTACCAAGTAGCTGGGACTATCTCTGTCTTAAGCCTTTTTGCTTATGTCAACTTGTTCCTTAGGAAATTTCATCCAATTCAGTCCATGGCTTTAAATGATGTTCATACACTAATGACTCCAAAATTTTATTCTCCCGCCCATACCTGTCCACAAAATTTCATACTCATATATGCATTATTAAGTATTCCAAACATAATATAGTTAATGGAACTCTTGATTTTCTCTCCCAAAAACTGTTCTTTCTTGTCTTTCTTATGTCAATAAATGACATCACCACTTGTTCAAACCAGAAACTCACTACCTACCACCAAAATATATCTCAAATTTGCCCATTTCTCTCCAATTTCACTACTACCACAACAATTGCCAAAATAATTCTGTATGACAAACTAAATCAAACTCAGTAGTTTACAAGTCTAGATTTTTCTTGCTCACAGTTCTTTGAGTTAGCCAGAGCAGTTCTGCTTCAGGATGAGTCAGCTGACTTAGATGGATGGGCCAGGCTAGAGGGTACAGCTACTTGGGGCATGGTCTTTCCATGACAGATCAACGAGTATAAGAGACAAGATAAACCACTAAGTACATTTAAAATCATTTGCATCATGCTTTCTCACCTTCTATTGGCAAAAACAAGCCGTGGCCAATCTCAAAATCAGTGGGGCAAGAAAACATACTCCAACCCAAGGTGGAGGAGGAAAGAAGTGAATATGTATTGCACAATAACTCAATCTAAGCCACCATTATCTCTTGCCTGAACTAAAAAGTAACTTTATAATTAGTCTACTGTATTCTCTTTATCTTCTGTTTACTGAATCCTACGCATAGAGACCAGTATATCTTTTAAAGTTGGAAATCTGATCATAATATTCTTCTTAAAACCAACTAATGACTTTCTACCACTCTTAAAATAAAAATCAATCCTTTGCTATTATCTATAGGACCACACATCATCTGATTCACACCCATCTCTCTCACCTGGTTTCACATCATGATCCCACGCTCTCTGCCATTACACTGCAGCTACAATGTCTTCCTTCAGGGCCTTGAATAAGCCAATGACTGTTCCTCCTCAGCAGTCTTTCCCTGCCTGGATTGCTTTTTTCCCAGCACTTCATATTACTGCCAGTGATGTGCTGTAAATGGTTTGCACCAGCGTTCAAGAATTAATTGTTAAATTTTCAAGAATTTTGCAATCTAGACGTTACGTGCTTGGTAGCCTAAAGTCAGCCAGGATGGGAATATTTATACCATGAAAGTCAGGAGATGCTATAAATCAGGCTTTTCTTTTTTTTTTTTTTCAGAGCAAATTTATTAGCATACCACCAGTCCTTATTATACTTCAGATCACAGATCAAATATAAGTTCCTGGGAAAGGCATTCATGACATTTTTCTGTATTTAAAGTATGTCCCCACAGTTAATCTATTACATCATTCTGTTTCCTTCATTGTATCATGTTTTGTCATTTATCTTATCTGTTTGTTCCTTAATTGCCTTTTGCCTATTTATCCCAGCAGGTTGTAAGCTCCATTTATTCACAACTATATCATCAATGTCAAGAAGAGTATCTAGCATATAATAGATACTCAATAGGCATTGCATGAATGAATTTTCCCAAGTATGTTATCATCTATTTAAGAATGGAGACATCTTATTCTTTTTTTTTTTTTTAGACAGAGTTTCACTCTGTAGCCTGGCCTAGAGTGCCGTGGCATCAGCCTAGCTCACAGCAACCTGAAACTCCTGGGCTCAAGCAATCCTGCTGCCTCAGCTGGGACTACAGGCATCCACCACCATGCCCGGCTAATTTTTCTATATATTTTTAGTTGCCCAATTAATTTGTTTCTATTTTTAGTAGAGACGGGGGTCTCGGTCGTGCTCAGGCTAGTTTCCAACTCCTGACCTCGAGCAATCTGCCCGCCTCTGCCACCCAGAGTGCTAGGATTACAGGCGTGAGCCACCGCGACTAGCCAGGACATTCTCATTCTAACTCACAGCATTATAAATCAGCAGCCCCCAAAATATTAATTGAGTAAATGAAATAATTCATTAATGTGTTTACTAGGGACACAGATGTAATGAATTTCAGATTCTATGTCAGGAAGAGGAATAAAGATATTTGTGCTAGACAGGTTATTTGAATACTTTAGATTTCACTTTATGGATTTTTTTCCTACTCTACCTTCATGTAAATAATTATTATCCTCAATATAATAAGATCACTTAACTAACAAATCGTTATTAACTATTTCCTTCATCTATCTGCTGAAGACCTTGGGAGTTATAAGAAAAAAGAAAACATAATATATACTTTCCAAAAGATTACATTTCATAATCCCACAATAGAGGTAATCATTTATTTATTGAATAAATATTCTAATGCCTATTCTAGCAGATATTAGGCACTCAATAAATGTTTGCTGAATGTGATGAATGAAACTCAGCCAAGAACCAAGAAGAGAGTTGAATTAAATGCATGACAATATAAAGTTCTCTATGATATAAGAAGAGTTGAAAATTAATCCATGTTTTATCAGTGCAATTTAACTCTACCATGAAACTTCAATCTGTAAAACAATAATGCAAAATGTACTACAAAACAAATAGGTAACTACATATTTTCAGAAATTTAAAAACAACGTAATAGTAATGAAAAGTAAAGTGAAGATTGCACAATTCTAATAAACCTTAAGACAATTTAATCAATAATAACCAATTCAATGTCTACCAGGTAAAAATAATTACATTAACTTATATGATATTTCAGGAACCTAAATCTTATCCTTCAGGTGGGTATATTGTATTGATTATGACTGATAATGCAGAAAAGTGGTTATAAGAGCAGACAGACTTAAGTAACTATAAACTTGAACTTTACGATATATCACCAGTATGACCCTTGGCAAGTTATATCATGTCTCCAAGTTCAGCTTCCTCATCTGTAAAATAGATTGCCATGAGGATCAGGTGACTGACCCATGCGAAGTACTTAGCAGAAGGCCTAGTACACAGTAAGTACTCAATAAAATTAGCAATGGTGATGGTTATAAAGCTGAGAATGATAATAACATGGTACTGATTACAGTCTCTACAAGAAATGAGGCAGGTATACAGCATATTATAAAGTACAAGGTTATAAGTGTCATAAAACACTACCAAAATATTATCTCAAATATGTAAACTTTTAGTTATAGTACAACATATGGAAAACAAAATACAAAATCATATTATGCTAAATAAAAATTCCCATGCCTAAAACTTCTCTATTAATCATTTTCTCTCATATCCAGTCATAAAATACAACAGTGCATATAAAGCCTTTGGCAAATTAGGTAATATACACTCTTCCCCCAAAAGGAAAATAATATTAATTATCCCCTAGTGAGAAGCTGAATCCTTACCAAGTAAATATCATATTCAGAAGTTTAACAAAATAGCCCAGAAGAAATGTGTTTACATTGATCTTCCATTGGCTATTCTCTACAAAAACAACAAAGACATGGCTACAGTTCAATGGTTTTCTCAAATCTGGGCCTTTGCTCAGCCTTACTGGGCTCTGGTTCACCTAATACTGGTGAACTGGAAATACTGGTGTACTGGTGATACTGAATACTGGAAAAATACTGGTGTATATCCCTAGACAGCCAATCTCAATCTTTCCCCTAAAGAAAATTAAAACAGGTGTCCAGTTGATAATTCTCCATATATCTGTATAGAGAATTTTCATATATGGGTAGTCAGAGCTGTCTGAGCAAGAAATTCTGGCACCTGGGTTAAAAGATGCTTGAATGGCAAACAAGCCATGGAAATTAAAGATAGAAACCTCAAGGAAGATTTAGAGACATCTTCATGAAGCCATTTATTTACATTTCAAAGAATAAGACTTAGGGACCTTTGCTTTACCTCCTGTCTCCAGATTGGATTTGCTTACATTTACACAGCACTTGCTCTCCCTCCCTCCTTCCCTCTCTCTCTATGCAGTGGAGGAGGGGCAAAAGTCCCAAATGCCCTGAATAAGTTGCAAGACTCATAATTTCAGAGGTCCTCTTCTGTGGTACTAACTCTACTACACACGTGAGTAATATCTGCCCTCATTTCATTGCCCCTAGGAGAACTGAAGCATGGGGAAACTCAGGCAAAATAATTAAGTCTGTCTCTGATCTAGAAACCTTGTACGTCCTGTCAGGATAGTACATACACACACACACACACACACACACACACACGTATATAGACATAAAACTTACGTAGGGCTGATACACTCCTTTCCTTCACAGAGGACACTGTAAAATAAAAATAAAATCCTAAGCCCCCCCAACCACTGAACAGATCCCCCCTCTTAGCCAAGGGGATCCCAGAGAAACTTTTAAAAGTAAGTTCTCTGCCATGATGGGGGGGAAGTCAGACATACTTTGTTATACTTCCTCCTTTTTGTGGTTTAGACACAACTTACCAGCATTAATGTTAAAACAGAGATAGTAAGATTGACAGATGGACTCTTTGTGGCAATAAGATATCAAATTATAAAAAAGACTTAAGGCCAAGCCAAGCAAGGGTTACATCATGGACCCCTACACTTAAGAAATAAAATATGAGGCCCCGCCCAGAAGATGGCAGATGAGAAACACATCCAGACAGAGTGTCTCTGAAGAAAAGACAGATTCTAGCAGAAATTAGAAGAAAGAAGCAAGAAGACGAGCCTACATCAGATGAGGGTCGGAAGGAGGAGTACCTGAGACCACGGGAGACTCCACGAGAGGAGGTCGCGGAGAACTGGAAGCTGGGACCCCTGGAGCAGCCCGGAGACCAGCGGAAAGGGTAGGTGGATCTGCCGTTTCCCCCCAGCTGCATCCCAGACTGCTGGTGGGCTCCCCAGCAAGCGGAGAGACCTGCGGACACCACCCCAGCGACGACCGCCGCCAGTGAGCGGTAATCCAGTAGTGGACCCGGCACCAGGCTCCCAACTCCCTCTGGGCACCTCCGTGTGCACAGACCCGACCCACGCGGCAGACGCCATATTGCCTCCTCCTCCCCTCCCCTGACCCTACCCGCCGCTGCCCAGAGAGACAGAGAGACAATATAGCCACCAGCCGGAGGCACCTACAGGGAACGGGACCTTCCCTTTTGGGGCCCTAAGCTGACTAAGGGGAACTCAGACTGTGAGCTCTCTGCCCGCTAGCCCTCCCAGGTGCTGCTGGCACAGTGATCCCAGGAGAACAGGGCAGAGCCTGAGGTTGAGAGACATAGACCCAGCGTGGGCTCCCTGTGGGTGAATTGAGACAGGCACTCCTCTCCCTGGTGGGGAAAAAGTTTGAACTCTGGGACCCAGAGGTCAGACCTGCAGACCACATCCCGTGCACCGAGGCCTCACATTGCCCAGGGCACAGAAGGGATATATGTGAACAGCCTGCTGAGCTGTGTGTGCCTTCAGGGGCAGATCAGCATGCTAGAGGGCAACCCTCCCCCCAAAGGGAGGCCGTGCACCCAGCCCAGGTGGCGTTCCTGCGCAGGGAACCTCCCCGCCGGCATTACGGCCAGGGGAGGCCTGGGGGCGTGTGGTCTGGCCTACTGACAGAGGCCCAGGAGTAGCCGCGGAGTTGGGGACGGTGGAAAGAGGCCAGGCCCGCTCCAGACTGCGGGTCTCAGACAGCCCCACCCCCACACGCAGACTCTCTGAGTGAGCGGGGCCATTCCAGCCCCTCCCTGTCAGCTTTGCCTAGAAGCAGAAAACAGAACTTTGACCCCTGCTGACGACATTAGTGGTGCCTGAGGGCGGGCTTACCCAACACAGCTCCGCTGAGACTCTCTCCTAGACCAGCCCTCACTGAAGGGGAGAAAAGGACACACCTGGAAGTCCCAGGTCCCCACCCACCACCTGAGGCACTAGAGTTCTCTCTACAGGAACAAGAGCTGATAACAGGACACAGAAACAACAGCATAGCCTGTTTCTCCAAGCAAGCACCACCTACTGACAGGGAGAGCATCCTGCAAACCCTTCTCACGACACCTACTGACTCATTATACAGGGAGTGGTCGAATCTCACCCACAGACACCACCTACCAGCTCAGAAACTAAACAAGGCATGTGAATACCCAAACAAAAACCTAAAGAAAAGAAACAACAACTGATTGACATGGGAAGAAATCAGCGAAGGAACTCAGGAAATATGAAGAACCAATCGGAAAACACACCCCCAAAGAGGAGCCCCAGCCCCCTAGAAACAGACACCAACCAAAATCAGGCAACCAAAATGACAGAAGAAGAATTTCATATGTGGATCATAAGAACACTCACTGACCTGCAAGAACAACTCAATAACCAACACAAAGAAACCACAAAAAGCCTCCAGGATCTAGAAAAAAAGTTCACTAAAGAAATAGACACAATGAAGAAAAGTTTAACCGAACTCCTGGAAATGAAGAATCAATTCAGGGAACTACAAAATACACTGGAAAGTCTCAAGAACAGGGTAGATCAAACAGAAGAAAGAATCTCAGAGATTGAAGATAACACCCTCCAATTAAATAAATCAGTCACAGAAATAGAGCAGAGAAACAAGACAAAAGAACAAAGCCTACAAGAGCTGTGGGATTATGTGAAGAAACCTAATGTGAGGGTCATAGGGTTTCCAGAAGGGGAAGAAGACAACACTCATGGGGTGGACAAGCTATTAGAAGATATAATAGAGGAAAATTTCCCAGGCCTTGCTAAAAATCTCCATATACAAGTTCAAGAAGCTCAGAGGACCCCTGGGAGATTCAATGCAAATAGGAAGACGTCACGACATGAAGTCATCAGACTGACCAAAATATCAACTAAAGAGGCCCTTCTAAGAGCTGTAAGACGAAAGAAGCAAGTAACTTACAAGGGAAAGCCAATTCGAATAACATCAGACTTCTCTAATGAGACTTTACAAGCAAGGAGAGACTGGGGCCCCATTCTCACTCTTCTGAAACAAAACAATGCCCAGCCTAGAATCTTATTCCCTGCAAAACTAAGCTTCGTATATAAAGGAGAAATAAAGACATTCTCAGACAAGCAAAGGCTCAGAGAATTCACCAAGACAAGACCAGCCCTACAAGAAGTACTCAAAACAGCATTACGCACAGAACACCATAATAATAACCCACGAATATAAAAACAACCAAAACCCAAAGATTAAAGGCCAGATACTACAATGGCTCAAGA